>JAPMOR010015119.1:94764-116787 GCA_026543865.1 Argiope aurantia | reverse complement strand
TGAAATTATCGTATCATTGAATTGCATATCACTGAAATTTATCGGAGAGGTGACTTCACTGGAAAGTGCAAAGTCGCCGCTCCACTTCATGAGAGTGACCTTGAATTTCCGATATTCGCATTTGATGCACTATTCCATACAAATAATTTTTAATTGCTTGTGACTTGACTTTGCATATATTTCGTTTACTGCTGGTGCCATCTGTTGGTAGAATATAGAACTAACGTAAACAATTTAAAGAAAGTACATATATATTTAATTCAAATTTTTCAGAAAATGGTTTACTCCGACAAAGAAATTAAATAAATAGTTTTGAAAAAAATCTTATTTAAGAAGTAAGCTCAAATAGATAAATTCATTCAATCACACGTTACTTAAATTAGTAAATTAGGTATTAATTACAATTAATAATTTTTTATATTTACTATTAAGTAATAATTTTTAATTAATAATATGATTGAAATAATAGATATCTGGAACAAATATTTAAAAATAGCAATATCAAAATTATTTGTTATTCAAAAAATAGTGTATTATGCATCTCTAGAATTATCGTATCATTGAATTGCATATTACTGAAATTGTGACTTCACTGGAAAGTGTGAAGTCACCACTCTACTTCATGAGAGTGACCTTGACTTTCCATATTCGCATTTGATGATGCACTATTCCATACAAATAATTTTTAATTGATTGTGACATTAATTTGCATATATACTGTTTATTGCTATTGTTAGCGCCATCTATTTGTAGAATATAGAACTAAAGTAAACGTTTTAAAGAATTGACATATATATTTAATACAATTTTTATAGAAAATGGTTTACTCCAATAAAGAAATTAAATAAATAGTTTTTTAAAAAATCAAATTTAAGAAGTAAGCTAAAATAGATAAATTAATTTAATCATGCGTTACTTAAATTGGTAAATTAAGTATTGTTTACAATTAATAAATTTTATATTTAATACTAAGTAATAATTTTTAATTAATAATATGATTGAAATAACAGATATTTAGAACAAATATTTAAAAATAACAATAGAAAAATTATTTGTTATTCAAAAAATCATGGATTATGCATCTCTAAAATATTTGTTCCAAATATCTGTTATTTCAATCATATTATTATTAATTATTATTAAATATAAAATTTGTTAATTCTAATTAATACTTAATTTACTATTTTAAGTAAAGTGTGATTGAATTAATTTATCTATTTCAGCTTATTTTTTAATTTTTATTTTTTCAAAACTATTAATTTAATTCATTTATTGGAGTAAACCATTTTCTGAAAAGTTCAATTTTAAAAATAGTCATTTCCTTAAAATGTTCACTTTAGTTCTATATTCTGCCTACTATGGCGTCTGGAGAGTGAAAGGAATGTATGCCATTAGAGAATCATGTCACAGGCAATTAATCTTGATGGGATAACGCATTGTCAAAAGCGAATATCGGAATGTCAAGCGAGCGGTTAACATTATGGAGCGGTGACTTCACAATTATGAACACTTTCCGGCGATAGCTCCACTTTCAGTATGCGATTCAATGATACGATAATTCTAAGAATAACCAGCCCGTTCACTTTTCAACCCATTCACAGACTGCATGATAAAATTCTTGTGTGAGAGCTTCCATTGGACAGATCGCATAGATTGTTACTTTCTATCGTGATCCAAGACCTAAAATCGAAATATCACCAGTAAGATCATGTCAAGGATTTGAATCACACCCCTTTTTGACTAGTATTGATCACTGGTATTTGTGACTTTTTGATATTGGTTACGTAATAACCGCTCTTAAAATATTCGTCATCCCTACTATGGAATAGTGTTCCTATAATATTGTCACTCTGACAGAGTCTCTCTGAATCAGTCAAAGTTCTGGATCAGCAACTCTGCGCTTTCTTTGCCCTTTTCTGCATTCATATTCGCTACAATATAATATTCTCATCACTTCAACAAAAATATCTTGAAAGTAAATGAAAATTGGACTATTTCATTAAGTTAAGAAGGATAAAAATTGCTAAAGAATTCAAGACTTACTTTTTCAACAAGTATATATCAACAAGTAATTGGACACCTGTGATAAAAGAGATAAACACAATTATTTCATATTAAATACTGGTAGAGTCTCCACCTGAGGCAATAGGGTCAATTCATGTGACGTAAAATTCACATGTCATGTACTTCTTGTGCATGGCATTTAAGTTTCATCCGCACCGCTTTCGTCGATCAGTCTGCCATTAACGTTCTCCGCCAAGTATGAAGCGGATTTTTTGTTTACATTTGAAGTGATAATTTTTGAGTCATCTTCTTTCCTCTTATTATGTGTTAAAGAGGAAACACTGAAGGTCTGATGGATACATGCTTTAATGCGAAACACAAGAGTGATTGTCATGATAAAATGTTTTCTTATTTTCCTTTCAACAATCCTGATGTGGGTTGATAGCTTTGGTATAGATTTTTTCAAGCCTTCGAAGTCGGTGATATGTTCTGATCATTTTGAAGAATTCATTCAGTATGTGCCCATTTATTAAATATAGCTGTTCCAGTAATTTGTTAGAAAAACTCTTCGAAGAAAAAGAAATCGGTAAGCGATTTGCCGTCAAAAGCAATCAAACAAAATCGTGAATGCATTTCTAATTTACTTTATTCACATTTGATGAAATTTCTGATAATTTTGAATATGCTTAGAAGGTTTTAAAATGTTTACATGAATATTACATTGCATTTTTTTACAAAATCTTATCTAAATTTAATTAATGTAAGTAAACAAACTCCTGTTGCAAAAATAACAATTGCTATAATGCTAAACTTAGGTTGAAGTGAATATTACTAGTTTTCTAATTACATTTGCAGATTTTTGATGGATTCAAAGTGAATTTATATCAAACGACTTTTCTATTGTTAAAAATGAAATATCAATTGTTTATTGTATTGAAACTGAAATTGACTGTTATCATAATATCCTGTTATAACACTGTGCACCTCAGTGATTTCTGTTTTAATAAATACAGGTCATTTCATTGAAAATCAATTTCCATATCAGCATTTATTATATAATTTTTATTCCCAACTTCATTGCTACAAGCATGTTTCACTTTTTTTTTCTCTCTGTTTCTTTAACATATCAATTTTGAATTATAAAATTCTGTGAAAGCTTAAAACTGTTTCTTTCAACTCCTCTTTATATCCTATTTAACATTCTCTCTCTCTCTGTATATATATATTATATCATGACCTTATTCTTGTTTATTAAATTTACTGTGTTGTATGTTTTTGTTTTATTTTATGATATTCATTCAATGTAATTTTTATCAATATAACTTTAGCATTTAAAAAAATTCATAAATGTTCTGCTATTGTTCAACATTAGGTTTTTATTAGTGATTTAAAAAAACTGTTCTTTAATATCTAGGATGTTTCTGTTGAATAAAATTGATTTCATCATTTTATTGACATTCTTGTCATACTATGTTTATATTATTTCTAAGTGTTTAGAAAAATAAATGTTGATAAATAGTAAATAGTTTTTTTTAGTTTTTTGAATTAGTGAGTACATTGAAACATACATTTGATCATATTTTTTCAAATAATTATCACATATATTTTATCTCTCTCTCTATATATATATATATATATTTGTAATGTGTAAATAAAAATTATGAAAGTATGATTTTGTTTGTTTTCCTTTAATGACTTCTACAAATTAAAATGAAATTATTTATTCATAAGTTGCATAGATTTAAAAAAGGTATCCATACCTTTTATGTTTCATAATTTGAAATTGTAAACATAATATATTCAATATATACTAATTTGAGTTTCATGTTCTTTCCTCTAATCAAACTGAAAACAAAGTCTCAATATTTATAATAGTAATTAAATAATAAAAAAATATAATAATTTTATTAGTAAGCTTTAAAATATTAACTTATCTAAGACTAATAATTATTTATAAAAAGAATTAACTAGGAGAACTATATTCATGAGATTCAACATTCAACAATATTTAAATAATATGTAAAAAAGAACATATGTAATTTTTAAAAACCACTGCCATAGTCATTTGTCAAAATGAATCCTTAGTGATAAAAAAAGGGGGGGAATAAAGCGGCACCAAACGAATTAAAAAGCGATGTTACTTAATTATGCAAAAACAATAATTCCCTTGAAAATACTAATTAAAATTTTAATATAAGAAATAAAATTATATAACTAAGAAAATTTGGAGAAAATAATTCAAAATAATATCTTTAAAAAAACAACCTAGAAGTATTTAATAATTGATAGGCTAGCGTAATATTTACTAAACAATGGTTTCGTCAACGTTATCGGCAGACATCCCGACATGCGCAGAATGGGTGAAAATTGAACAGAAGCGGTTTGTTTGGTACCCGACATGTGACCGTGAATTGACCCCATTACAGCCGTAACTCTCCGGGGCATGTTTTTCACATGTGTTTGGATGATGGAAAATGGTATTTTCTTCCACTCGGCTCGGAAAAGATATGCGAGTTCTTTCACAGATTTAGGACGGTTGCTGCTCCCCCTTAATTCGGCTATCCACCTCACCTCAGAGGTTTTCTAAAAAACTCAAATCTGGATTCTGAGCAGTTCAGTCCAGTCGGTTCACCCTATTGATATTATGCCAATCCATGGTGGACCTCGCAACATGACAAATAACCTTGTCATCCTAGAAATAACAATGATCCAACCAGTAAAATTGCAACACCGTAGGAAGTACATTGTTGTCTAGAATAGTGGAATAGGAGTCGGCTTTGACCTTACCATGAATTGGTATCAGGGGACCCAGTTCATACCACGAGAAACATCCCCAGACAATAATTTCACCTCTGACAAACTTTACAGTAGGCACAATGCATTCTGGCAAAAGACGTTCACAATGCATATACAAACCCAGACTCTGTCATCCAAGTGGTAGAGGTTGAACCTTTATTCATCACTTCAGAGAACCTGTTGCCATTTCAGTTTTGACGTGCCTTGCACCACTTCAACCAACCAATGCAAGTGGATTTTGTAATCAAAGGCCTATGGATGGCAGCACGACCATGGAAACCAAGCAAATGCGATTCCGTGCTGATGATATTTATCGAAACAACAATCCCGGATGCTTATTGGAACTCCTGGGGTATGTGGGCCATCAGTTTTTGCGGTTTTTTTATTTGTAATTTATTTGGATAGCATTTGTCTATCTCTTAGTTTCGCGGGTCTACCGGGGTGGAGCACATTACGACCTCCCACTTCTTAATCGTAAAAGCCCCTTTCGATTTTGGAATGTTTAACTTACTAGACACGCCCATTAAGAATCGCCCATTTTTATGATATCCGACAATTACTTTTTTCTAGAAGTCAGGCAGCTCTGAATTCCGTAGTATCTGGCATGTGACTAATCCAGTGCTGCTTCGTACGAGATATTTCAGTACAGAAGGCATGACGTAGATCAGGACAGCTGATAACCTTATTTGCATTAGTGTTCAAATACTTATTGGTAGATAGTGTGTATATACATATATATATACACACACAATAAAGTTTCCTTTTATAGTTATTTTTTTTTAAAAAGCAACACGATTCTATTTGGACGAACGGAAAAATATTTACGTTTTGTAAAATTTAAGTTATTCTGATGATACATTTAGTCATCGAAGGAGATTTGGTATATCTATGGTATTTAATATATTATATTGCCGAAAATGTATGATGTAGACTTGTGAGATGTACCAAAAAATATGGCTTCTGTTTTCTTTTTGCCTATGCTATCAAATAAGCAGAAAGTTGCTTACTATACATATATTTGTCTTTAATTTCATTCTAAGATTAAAAACAAAAATATATATATTAAAAACGGAATAATATTCGTGAAAATAACAGAATATGATATTGCTGTGAGATATAGAAAAATACATATTTTAGTTTCCTACAAGAGGTGTTCAAATAAAAAGGTACGAAACGTCGTAACAACGTAACTATTAACATATTTGCCTATGCCACTATGGGATAACGTAGCTAGACATCTAGGGATGCGACTGGAGTCTCCGACGTAGATCGGAGCATGTGCAGGAGAGAGCAGATGCTCTTATAAAGAGCGCCGTCCAATTGACGTAGCAGTACATGTAAAGCAGGATGGCGTTCACATTGAAAAATTCGACGATTGAGGAGCAGCGCGGCATTGTCCGATTTCTAACAGCAGAAGGTATTATACCGGCCGCTGTTCATCGCCGGATGGTCACCGTATACGGGGAAGACTGTGTGTCAGACAAATCAGTGAGAAAATAAAGTGCCCGTTTCCGTGCAGGCCTTGAGAGTTTGGGTGATGATCCGAGACCAGGCAAGGCAAACAGATCTCATCGACAATGTAGACGACCTACTGAGAAATGATCAGTGTGTCAAATTGCGAATGCTGGCGGTGAAGGTGGATGTCAGCGTTGGAAAAGTGTGGACAATTATTCACGTTATCGGAAGGTGTGCGCGCAGTGGGCTCCGAAACAGCTGGACGACCAGCACAAGGAAGTGCGTATGTGGCTAGCACTTCAACATATATTTCGGTATCATGAAGACCCTGCTTTCCTGGAGCGGATCGTCACAGTTGATGAGAGCTGGTGGTGTCATCACTACTGGCCAGTACCAAAGCGGGGCAGCATGCATTGAAAGCATACGTCGTCACATCCCCCTAAAAAGTTCAAAGCCGGAGCGTCAGCAGGCAAGTTGTGGCTCATTGTCTTTTTCGACGTCCAAGGTCTGATACTTGTTTAATTCCTAGAGCACAGAAGAACTATCAACTCCGATGTGTACTGTGAGACACTCCGAAGATTCATCAAGAACAAAAGACCGGGGCTATTCACGGAGAGTGTGGTTCTGCTCCATGATAACGCGCGTCCACACGCCTCCAGAGTCACACACGCGGAACTGGCCAAGTTCAAGCGGGAGCAGCTCGACCATCTGCCCTACAGCCCGGACATATCTCCCTGTGATTTTCATGTGTTTGGTCGCCTTAAAAAACATCTGAAAGGGAAGCGCTTCAACTCGGACGGCGAACTTAAGGACGCTGTGAAGGACTGGGTCTTGTCACGGCCACAGGAATTGTGGGAACAAAGGAAACCTTCGGCTCGTTAATCAATGGGATCGTTGTGCTTTGAATAAGTTTTCATTTATACTTACAGTGTCGTTTCGTACCTTTTCATATGAATACCCCTTGTATAATCTATGGGTCTAAATATGCTGAAATCTTTATAATATAGATTTATTTTTCTACTATTTCATTCTATCAAGCTAGTTCAGCATTTTCTTAATACTGGAATGACATTCGTGAAAAAAGTAATTTCGCTGACATTATGGCATGTCACCGAACATAATATATTTTAGTTTTTATCCAATCTATGGATCGAAATGTTCTGAAATATTTTATATATTTATCCACCATTTTATTTATCAAGCTGTTTAAACTCTTTTTTTTTTGTTAACCGGGAGAATTCGTAAAGAAAGAAATTTCAGTGAAAGTGAAATTCATATCTGACCAAAAAATGTCAAAAATCAGTTCTGAAACTTGTGGGTCAAAAGTTTTACGGCATAGATATATTTATTTGTTATTTTATTCTCTAAAACTGTGAGGAAGCTAAATGACATTCATGAAAAGTGAACAGTTTGTTTGATATGCGACCCAAACAGTTAATCTTACATAAAAGGAAAAGGAATCAGCTTAAAAGTGAAGATAGCGTAATAATCTTCCAACTGTAGAATTGCTGCTGTTCGGAAGAGTGTAACATTGCAATTCGTTTTATTTAAGGAAAAAATGTTCAGAACTTTGAAAGTCGAAAGTATTTGCAAATGATACTCTTTTTTTTACCTCGTGTTTCTGATACTGTGACCTATTATACTGATTTATTTGGAGACAGTACATAGAACTAAAAATACAAATTTTGAAGAGCGCATAAGTTTACTTCTCATATCATAAATTGTTTTTTAGTATAGAGATACAACACATTATTTGAATGCCCGAACGCATCACTAATAAGAATACGAAAAAGGATTATTTCTTCATTATGGTAGTTTTACAACTTTTTTCTACAATGCAGCGGGAAAAATTTCAAGCAAATCCTTTCTCATATTTCAGCTTTTAAAAACATTTGAATCACATTAACCTCCAAGCACATCAATGGAAAAAATTATGATCTGCAATCCAAATCATTGACATAAACGAAAAACGTTTCCTATAATTTAAAAAAAAATGCTTACTCTGACTTTTCTGGTCCATATTAGCCTTATATGTTTTACATGATTTGCGATTACTATACTAGGAAAAATTTGTCCACGTATAAAATTGATCGGCAAATTTAATTTAGTCTTCAATTTTCTAGGGTATTGTTAAGAATTTTTACCCGGGGTTCGTTTGGATAGTGGAACTTATATGGTGTGGAGAACGCTCAATCAGCAGGTGGCAATAGAAAATAAAACAACGACGTTTATATACACGAAGACACACAGGATAGCACAAAGACGACAACTATATACAGCACAGAGAAGACAATTATCTTCATCCGCGAGACGTGCAACAGCAGCACACACAACAAAACTCTACTGCAGACAGTAGCGCACAGCTCAATTCAGCACTAGCTTGACTCCGTCGCTGCTCTGCTAATACCTGGAAGACCAGTTCCTCATCGTCCATTCCGACTACTCTTCTCCACTCTGACTTCAACTTGACTTCTGTGGCAGCTACGGACCCTTTTATAGGTTTCAGGAGGCGGGGCTAGAAGCCTCTCAACCAATCAGGAACGTTCGAGGTTTATCTCGGTTCCTACTGGACGGATCGGAAAAATTCTCGATGTTTCGGGTATAATCTAAGGCTTATCTCGGTTCCTACTGGACGTATCGGAAAAATTCTCGATGTTTCGGGTATAATCTATTTTGGCGCCAAAGTCGCCAAGTCACCAAATGGTCGCCAAGCTCTGGAACCTTCGACGCGAAACCCGGACTCCGTCCGATACCGATGACATTAAAACAGTCTTTGATGATGGAACCAACTATGCTGGGAAGCCGAATTGCAGGTTTGTAACAATATATTTATGTGATCACTTTTCAAATAAAGGGCAAGCTTAAAATGTCAGAGCATATTAGAAAGAATTTTGGTCAATGTCATTTTTGTTTTACTTTGATAGAATTTAGGGATTGAGAGTTACTAAAAAAAAGCGGACTGTCCTTTCTCCAACAACACACTATACCATGTTTTGCGTTTCACAGAATAATGAAAACAGTTCAGCATTCATTTTATCATTTGAATGCATAATTCTCTCCCGACTGAAACCGAAATTTCATACCCATTTACAATTTCAGGGAAAAAACACATATAAAATTTTATTTATCTAGTTTGTAATCTTTGTAGTTGCACATATGCTGATATATGATAATCAATCAACCCTTTTATGGGTTTGGTCCAAAATTTGAGTAAAACTATAATCCTGATAATACAAAGATAAATTTAATTCTTCTGCGTTTTTAAATTTTTGCATCCAATGCAAATGGATACAGTAAAGGCTTCCATTCGACAGATTCAATCTGAAATTTGATAAACAAAATTATAACTTGGTATAAATGCCACATGTCAAATTTGTTCCTTTCATACATTGTTTTCAAAAATAACCAAACTGATCTAATAACTTTTTCAGATACAAGATTTAAACCATAGAAAAATTTTTAAATCTCCTAGTAGATTTTGTTTACGATTATAATATTTTCCTTTGTACACGAGAAAGCATGGAAAAACTAGCTCTTGAAATCAACTTCGCGTCCTAATAATGCATGACTTTCTGGCTTATCCTCATAATGTCAATGAACAGAGCCGAGAGTGAATGTCGAAAGATCCATTTAATTGGTACAATCACCACAATGTCGACTTTGTGCAGTAAAGCACATTGCAGAATATGAATCTTGTGGAAAATTTTAACACAAAGCTCAATCTTAATTACTTGTGATTTCTTTGCATATTTGCAAAAGCATGAAAGATTTCATTTCTTCGTCGGAAAATATGATACTGAATTCGTAATTCATTTTGATATGGGTAATGGTAACTTAAGTTGCAGACCCATGGAGTTAATACCATTAAATACTTGCCGAGCATATGGATTTGGTATACACTATATCTGACAGGGTCAAGCGCAAACTACAGCTATGATCAGATAATTTAAAAATATATAAATTGATTAGAAATATGTTTTACTAATAGTATCACAGGCAATATCGCTAAATGGATACAAATGTTTAGTGTTCTATTTTTGCAGATGATATTTTTGTTTACAACTCTTATCTTACAATGAATTATATCAAAACTTAGTTACAATACAACATTTATAAATAGTGCTCTTTTTATAAAATTTTCATCAGTGCTGAAAAAAGTGCTATTATTGATCTTTCAACAGGTGCTCAACCTTACTTCCGTATATAACCTATACTAGATTTCCACTTACATGGTGTACATAGGTCAAATATCTTAGAATTCCGTTTACTAAAACTAATCAAAATGGCAGAATTCTAAAAGGTGTTAGAAATAAGGCAATTAAAAAAATGCAAGATATCAAAATTTTAGGTTCCAAAAGACATGGTCCAAGAACAAAAAACTTAATCACAATCGTAAACAGCAACATTCTCAGTCTATTCTATTACAGCTGTCCCATCATCATGAAGTTCTCTGAAACACACTTCAAACAATGGGCTTGAGAATAGTACTTGGAGACTCCAAATACCATCCTACTAAAATTATAAGGGCAAAAATATTTTCTGAAAAAATTAAATGCCTACTAATTCAACTTTTCATCAAACAATTTGTTGATTCTTCCTTTTTACCTTTAATTAACAGTTATTATGAACTGCATATCTAAATAACTGAAAAAGATGAAAAATTTCTTCACATTACATTTCAAAATCTTAATTGCTCTCCGAAGCATATAATTAAAATACCAATTTTCCCCCATTCTAATCTTGATCTTTGTGAAATTTTTCTGAATGAATTTAGTTTCCAAAGCAGCAAATTCTCGGTGTCCGTTATTGCAGTAAACTTCACTGAATGCATTCAAAGCACTTTTCCGAATCATTTCATCACAGCTAGTGATGGCTCGAAATCGCACCGCCTTACCTCAATTGCTGATATTTCCTGTATCCAGAAATTTACTCATTGTATTAATTCCATAAACTCCATTTTTACAGCTCAAGTTTCGATGATTTATCAAGCGTTGGATGAGATGATTATCCCAGATAAAGGTATTCTGATTCTTTAGACAATTATTCGTCCCTCAAAATACTCAAAAACTTTCCACTCACTCAAAAATATTCAACGTCTGGTCTCAAAAATTCAAACTGAACTAAATAA
The DNA here is from genome assembly GCA_026543865.1 of Argiope aurantia. Classification (NCBI taxonomy): domain Eukaryota; kingdom Metazoa; phylum Arthropoda; class Arachnida; order Araneae; family Araneidae; genus Argiope; species Argiope aurantia. The sequence goes on along the minus strand of JAPMOR010015119.1, from coordinate 105,404 downwards.
CTTCCGTTTTATGAATATCTGGCCACTCGAGTATTTTATGAAACGAAGAAGCAGACGCTCTTGCAAAGATCCTTGCCTTTTACAGACCGGATTTCTCCGGAGGATATGATCTTCAATCTGATAAAGAAATCCTCCCAACTAGTCTTAGACAATTATCATAGGAGCAAATATCAAAGTTTCATTGGGAACTTTTCAGACATCAACATCATCAATACTTGGGCTTAAAGCAGAGTTCAAAATATACTAATTGCACGTGTTGTATGTAAAAGTTCATTACTAAAGATCTCTTATACAGATTCAATCTTTCTGACACCCCTTGTGCAATCAAGACAATGACATTTACTACATTCTATTAAAGTGCTCAAAGCATATAACCTACAAAGTTGCGCTTTTGGGAAAAATTTAAAAACCTAAATGTCATTTGCCTTTTTTTGTCTCAAACTCTCGCAAGCAAGCATCATTTAAGTATCTTTAGTCAAGCCTTCATATACTTTGATATCAACTAACTCTAATTTCTCAGCACCCAGAGGATAACAGCCTTTGTCGCTATATCCTACACTCTTTACATTCAAATTAAGAGATTTATTCTTTTTTAAGATTTGTTCAAAATTACTTTTCACTTACATAATTTATCATTTCTAAAAAAAATGTTCTAAATAAAATCATAGGAATGCTTTCAAGCTCATAAAACATCTGCGTGAATTGATTAAGTTTTAATTGCAACGGATGCAGCAAAAAATAAGGAATTATCAACTCTGGAAGCTATCAATACAACAACAGGACACCAAATTTCCGGATCAGTCTCTGATCTCGACAATATTTTTACATAGAAAGGCCTACCAATCTCCCAGTTTTGTGTAGAAATGCATGATTACACAGGGGAAAATCCCGGACAAATAATTTTTAATATAACTTTATTAAAAATAAATTAACAAAATATAACAAGTAATAATAAGAGTAGACATTTATTAATAAATAAATTTAATTGGTAGTCGTTTTAAGTTTAGTTTTGGGTCATCGTCTTCTTTACATAGTTTTTGTCTAGCTTCTTATCAACACAACATTTTTATTAGGGGAGTCCAGAAAAATGTAGATAAAGCGGCCGAATGGCAAGCATAAATCTCAAAGCAATACTGAAATAAACTAAATTAAGAGATATTCCAATTCAATTAGTTCTAGAATGGGGTTGTATCATCATTATCTTAATAACTTCGCACAATTTCTAATAAGACTTCCGATATTTTCAGTATTTTCATGAAAACTCTCAAATTCAATTTTTGGATACTTCAAGCTCATCCAATTCTACTGAACTGCAAGTCACATCATTCAAAAAGTTATCTTATTATATTAATATTGAACCATATTTTTTTTTCAAGTAACCACTTGCAATTCACAAGACAGAAAAAATGGTTTTCAGTTTGTTATAGTCGGGTTTGTTAACTAATCTCTTCACATAAAAAAAACTCACACTTCTGGCAAGTATAAAATTGTAAAGGAAATTATCTAAAAATTTTCGAATGAAGGTACACACTAAATATTCAAATATTTCAAATTTGTCGGCTATTTTCTCACAATTGTTTTTCTGATTAGTAAGCCTTTTTAGCATTTTGTCTCCAAAGAATCCAGTATTAGTTTTTCTTATATCGGCATTCAAATCTTTATTTGAAAAAAAAATCAAAGAAATACTATTTACAATTTTTAGCTCTTGGAGAACATTTTTATAACACTGGAAGCTTTCAAACAGCCAGTGATCACTTTTCTGATATCCTGTGCTAAAAATAGTGAAAGAGGACAGTCTATACAGAAGAGAGTAAAGAAATGGGGACATAATTTTTATCAATGACGGAAAAAAAATCTGTCTGATAAGTACCATCTTTATTGCATTTAGCAACAAATTTATATAATTTAGACTTTGGAGCTAAAAATGTGCATTTTTTGACATACAATATAAAATTTAGCAACAGCCGCATTCTCGAATCAACTGATTCTCCAAAAACCCTTTATAACTTTTCCGTTCTCTCAACATTTAAAGTATAATTTTCTCTCATATCTTGCGAACCTTTGAATAAATCATACACATTAGATACACACACACATCCCATGCAAGCTACAACTAACTCACATTTATTAACAAAATTGATTCTTTTCTTCATATCGTCTTTCAATAAATCAAACATTTACTAATTGCTGATGGACTACCTATTGAGATAAATAACATTTTTCTTGAATCCAATTTTCCCATAGAACTCGAAAATTTGGTAAATTATTCTCAGATGTGGAATGGCCTATTAAAGTTGAAGCTACATATATAGTCTCCTTGTTTGTTTGTTTTTCATTCCAAATCAAAAAACATGAATACTATTTCCTTGTTTCAAAAATTAGTTGAATGTTCATCAAATGTTAGACTATATACATTAAAGTTCACCTAGACTATTACACAGGAAATTTCGAATGTATGGAACAATGCAAATATAATTGCATACTTGTAACACTAGTGATAACTCTCCCTGTACTTCGAAGACCATTTCAATTCTGAATTTAAGAATTGTGAAGGCATAAAGTATGGTATAAAATTATTTTTAGTAGCTCCGCTTGTTGAAGATTCCTTCCTTGAGTGGTAATTCGACTTACTGCCACCCTCCATCTTTCTTTCAAATACACAGACAAGAAAATAACTTTATCACATCAACAACCATTTTCATTCCTTGGAATTCTCAAGGCAACCTCTCTAATTGTTATCAGAAGTGTTATAATGTGGAACGAACTTAAACTAATTATATTAACACTAGCGTATGTAACTGGGGTGTAAAGTTCGTGTTGAAATAAATTGCTATAAATCTCAGAGGGGAAATTAAAAAGATATAAATATATATTAAAAACATTTATACAATAAGCTGCTAAGATAATTTAGACACATGTATCGAGAATAACTTTTTAAAAGCTTTAAATTTGGCAAAATATTTTTTCCCCAATTTGAATTCAATTTTTGTAGTTCCATTTAAGCATATATTAAACAGAAAGAAATGGCTAGTAAAAATTTTAGATTGATATCTGCATTATTTTTCATAAAATTCAACTTCATCGAAAAAAAGAATAATGATTATTATTTTTATTATTATTCCATTATTTTTCTATCTGTAAGAACTTGCAGGCCAAAGAATAAGTATTATTCAGAAATTGTTGTCCTATGATTTCAAATGGTATAATAATGGTCAACTGTCAGAAAAAAGTGATGGAAATACATTTTAAAACAAAAAATCTTTTTTTAGAGGCAACTGGTTTCCGAAAAACATAAAAAAATAGTATTGGTTCCCGAATGTAATTGCTATTGGAAAATGTGTTCAGATTTATAATTGTGAAAATACATTAAATTCAATTTTTATCTTATTATTCTGAAAATTAGGAATTGTAATGTTATTTAAAATCGTATAGCACCGTTTTTAAAGCAGATTTTTTTTTCGGTCCTGGAATCGGGGGAAAAAAATGGATGTAAATTTCACTTGAAAATATATTATTGTTCAAGGACCTAACAAATATATCGAGCATTTTTTCTATGGTCCCGAGTACAGCAAATTTAAAGATTTTTATGGAGCCTGTTATATATATATAATGATATTTTAAACTCTTACTTTAGCCCATAGTAAAATATTGTCTTATTTCTTGATCTAATTCCACTTTCGAATTAATTAATTCCTTTGTAAAAAATAATGCGTCATCGTATCGAGTGAAAGTGATACTTCCGTTGCCCTTCACAAGGTCAACACATGTATTGAATTGGCGCGTGGCTGAAAATCCCATCTTATATAAGACTAGTGATCATTTGCTTCGGCTTTTTTCCAGAAAGTCTCTGGCATTTACCAAAAGCAAGACTACGTTACTCCAACTTTCCGCCAATACAAGAGATAGCTTCTGGCTGAAGCGGGCTCTCCTTAAGGGTGCCGTATCCACGCCACCTACAATTTTCAAACGTAATGTTATCCTATGGAGAAATATTTTAAGTTTATTAAGTTTGCTATTGCGGTTTCTTTCTTATGAAGTCAACTGCAATCAGTAGAAGGAATAAAAACACAGGCTTCTGCCAAAGGAATTTTTTCTCGGACTTCTTAAAATATTTTTTAATATTTATTAAAAGTCGCAAAACTTCAACTTTGCACATTTAAATAATTCTATAAAATTTTTTACCGTAAATAAAATAAAAATAGCAGCATCAGTATTGGTATCTTATTTCCGATGCATATTTTATTTTTTTTAAAAAAATGTGTAAAAGCAGTATTTTAGTCCTAAAATTGGAAAAATAATTTGCACTCCCCTCCAATGCTCATTTAACCCCTCCCATTCGCGGAGGAATACACTATAAACCCACCCTTTACAATCTGATTTATTATCTGGTCTTCACTGGGTCTTAAAATCTCCCCCTCAGCATTATTTTCTTTCCGCCTTTCTTTCTTTTTATTTTGTTTATCATCACAGCTGTGGTCTTCAAATCCATACTTGTTTCTGCGAATGCTATCGCATTCTTGGAAACAAATTTAGTAGACTATTTTTAAGTATATGATTATATCTATCTGTAAATTTGCAAATCGTTTATTTTTCTTGCTCACATGGTTGAAATATTGAGGGGAAATTAACGGAATATGGATTATCGAAGAAAAAAAAATAGTACTAAAAGTAATAAAATTCCCTTTCTGGAAATTAAACGAAGATGGAACAATTGTAAATAAAAACCATAAGTATTATTTTCAAGTGCAGGGCCAGCTGCATATTACACAAAGATGCTTTTGTTTATTTGCAACGTGGATGGCGAAGGGGCAAAAAATAGAGAAAATAATTCATGCTCCAATATTTTGGTAACAAAAAAAAATGGAGAAAAAATTGACCTTCTTTTATTTTAACTGTTTGTTGCCAGAACTTGTTGATCCCAGATATCCGAGATCGATGAAAATTCGGGATCCTTCTGTTATTATAGAGACCCAAAAGAAAAAAAGGAGAAAACACAATACGAATGTTTCTGAAGCTTTTTGTTCTCTGGTCACTTTTATAACTGTACTTTTTTTTTGTATATAATTCGTTGCTATTTTGCCTACGTTTTTTTTTATCAATGTTTTATATATTTGACATTGTACATAGCATTTATCTTATTTATATATTTTGCAATAAATGATAATAAATTTTATTCTAAATGGAAAAGTAATATTGATTTTATCAGAAAAATAATTACTGGAATTAAATTCATTTAAAGGGTGGTAAGATATAAGAAAATCTATATTCTCTTTTATTTACTAATATTTGAATATTCTCATATTTCTGAATGAATTTTCTTCAAAATCGCTATAATCTTTTCTCATAAAAGGAAATGTATGTGTATGTATGTATATTACATTTGTTCACTAAGCAATATCTTTATCAAAAATTTTTTTTAAATAACGTGTAAAATCATTTTTTTTTTGCTTGTTTGTTAACGATTAATACAATTTAATGGCTTTAGTTTAGAGTTTCTGGTTGTGATTTTGCTAATATTTATCAAGTTACGAGAAACTCCGTGCAAGTACTGCTAATTTTATTAGTGGTTTGGGAGATATTTCAGAAATTTTAAATAAAGCTTTCAGAGAAATGTTCACGCATCGTTATCATTAGATTAAAAATTCAACAGCAACATGACAACAAAGTTGTTTTTTTTTAAATCTATATTAACATTTCTGTACCAATATATTTTACTATTGATCTATTCATGTATCTACATTGCTTATCTTTGGATAGTGAGAAAATAATTGTTTCATGGAACAAGGAAATGCCCTTAATGTAATAAATTATTGGATGTATAAGAATCAATGCTAGTGAAATTAATTATATTATATAAGAATATAATCTGTAATGCGCATAAACAATGCTGAATGAGAAAGTTTTTGTATTAGTTGAACTTTAAATACTTTCGTTTTTCAAGTTCCTCTTTTAGTTGAGATTATTGAAAATTAGAAAGATGCATTGCACAAAATGTGGAACAGTATAAGTTTTTTAAACTAGTAGTAAATGTTACATGTCTATCGAATTTGAAGTTAAATATACACTTATGAGTAAGCGATCAAAGGCAAGCTAAGTTAATTTTAGCAATTATAAATCTGGATTATAAAAATTATCTAAAATTAAGTTGATCACTGTTTTCATAAAAACTTTTTCTTATATGACAAAGAAATAATGTTTTTTAACGTGTATTGGCATTTGTGTTACAATATATTTTACAACTATTTTTCTTCCAATTCATTTTTATATATAAGTAATTATAATTTCTATTTTGAACGAAGCAACATTTCTACCAAGTTTTTTAATTGAATCTCACTAAACATTTTTTAAAATTTTAGTTACTTACAAATAAAAAAAATGGCTGATAAGCCTTCAGGAATCCAAAACAGTTTTGACTTATTCCGGATGTTAGAGAAATGTTTGTGGTCACTTTACTCTTTTCTTTGTTAAATATAGGTGACCATATTATACATATTGCGAAATATTAAGCAAAGAATTCTATAGAAATTAGATTTAATTTTTTTAAAAAAATTGTAATCCTTTTTTTTAATATTATTTTTTTATATATATATAAGTAAAAATTATTACAAAACCAAGATGAATTTTCTGATTGAAACATTCCAGAATTCTGATACGAAATCCTGGCTAAGCGGATGAATGGGGATATTGGCAAAATCCAATAAATAAATAAAACAAAAGGAAAGAAAAAATCATTCAATTAATGGTTTAAAAATTTCGAAAACCAGGAGACACTTAATCTAATATATGCATTTTACAATTTAATTTATTTATTTATGCACATTATCATATTGAATTGGTTATATTCCACGTTTAGAAAAGCTAATTAATAGAATTTATCCTAACATTATTTTCAAAATAACTATATTTATTTTTCTTTTTAATATGGTACAAATGAGTCATTTAATTAAAATTTAGGATATTCTCTTTTTTGCGAAAATAAGGCAGAAATTAGGAACATCCCAGCTACACAGAAACACCAGGTCATATCAAATACGTCACATGAGTTGAAAAATTCACCTTAATTTTGTTCGTTTCCTTCCTCATTTAAGCTTATTTAATATTTTTTTAATAAATAATTTACTTATAAAATTTTAAAGAAAATTTAGGGACATTTTATTAAAATTCTCTGTAGGTACTAAAACTATTGAGAGAAAGGATTGAACCCATACTTTGGGGATGAGTTCGAGGTCTTACATTTTCATAGGCACATGGATGTTGCCCGATCCTCCTGGATTGAAAAATTAATGAACGCAATTATTGTTAAAAATGAAGTGTCAAACAAAATATTATAAATATTAAATTATTCAATTACTCCTTCTAAATTTCAGGATTCTCTAATAATAATTAACATAATTATGCAGAGCAATTAAATGTCCCAAAATCGAAGTACTTCAATAATTAATCAGTGCTGAGTTTTGTGTTCCAAGAATCCTTCTAACATTTATGCTGCCCTCGGTACGATTTTTTGTGCAAGCAGAGAAAATCTAAAATATCCAACTCAAAGAGTATCTTTTCCAAATAATTTTGGGGACTCATTAACCCCACTAAACCCCTCTTGTGATGACAAAGAGAGTGTCGGTTTTCGAAAAAGAGTAAGGGAAAGTTTTATTGGGGTCAGTTCGGTGGGTCGGTTGACCTTCTGAGTGTCACACTCTTCACACAGCAATATCTCCTGGGGACTAGGAATTCTTTTTTTTTTTGTTGGGTGTTATTCGGCTTGTCAATCAAACCTTTTAAACCTCTTCCGTCATTAGTTTGGTCACCGCCTTATCATCCCCATCGATAAGTGGCGCTTTCGTCGACATCGGGTTTCTATCTCTGTATATGGCACTCTTAACATCCCACCTGACTGTTCCAGCTTTTTTTCCCTTCTTTACTTCTGTTTTTGTGCTACGCTACGCCGCCTTGTAAATAATCATGTTTGTCTCCCGGGAGAGAAGAGAGAGAATAAAACGAGATTAAAAATACAACATCTCATCTATGTCTTCAAACCTGCATTATGCTTCAACCAAAAATATGTTATATATATATATATATAAAGCATTCAATTGATGACAAATCACTATGAAACTGCAAACACTCAACTATTCATAAGGAGTATAATGCTCGTTTATTTCCGACGATGTTCTATCAATTTGGTGATAAAACAAAAATCCAGATGTTTTAAAATTAACTTGTTATATTTCAACAATAGCCAAGTTCCCTAGATTTCTACTAAAGGCACTAGAATATCTTAAACGATGTCAACAATGTTAATGTAATGGCAGATTTAAATGGCATAAAAATCCAATTTTTCTCAAAGCAAAAATTATGTAAAACTAAAAGTGTGTTGTAATATATTAAGTGGCAGCTGGAGGAGAACTTTTTATCAGATGATAGCTCAAAATCATTAATCAAAGCATGGCAATTAACATTTACGTAATTTTAAACATAAAATTGTGTTTCCATTCATCTGTTTATTGCAATGATATTGGGGTAAATCTAAGGCTTGTTGGTGTGTGTGCACACACATGCACTTTTACTCTTTTAAATTGGCTTTTGAAAATTGCCACAACATAAAAGTTTTTAGAAAATAAATAATTTTTGAATTTAAATTTTGTAAGATATATATCTTTTTATCAAACAAAAATTAAAAAAAGAAAAAAACCAAGTGGAGAGGGGAGGGGAAAAGGCTAACATAATAGCTGTTAGTGCTGTTTAAATATAGGTAAAAAAAGAAGAACGAATTATTTTTTAAAGGTAATGTTTGAAATACATTCTATAGAATGTATTACAAATGAGTGAAAAGAAAAACAAAACCTAATAACAGTAAGGGAATAACAATTATAGAAAGAAGGGTTAGTACTACATCATAACTTATTACAACTGAACAGAAACTGAAGTTACAACAAAAAATCGTATGACAAAACTGAAGCTGTCGAAATAAAATTGGTTGAAGAATTTGCTTTTTAGAGAAGAAAATAAATAATAATAAAAAATGTGCAATAGTAATGTGGCAATGGATTACAGCTTTCAGTAGCATTATACACAATGGAAAAGGGCAAAAGGATACAGAAACTAAATAAAATAAAATAAATAAATAAAGTTATTTATTAGTAATTAATGAATTTGTTGCCACAACTGGCACTTGGTATTTGGACTAAATATCTAATTAAGTAAGTAGTTCAGTACAATTAGATAGTATGTGTGACCAAGTCATGCAGCATATGCATGTTAATATATATATAATTTAGTGGCAAAAAAAAAAAAAAATCTAGGCATTAGTAGATGCTGATCTTGATCATTTTCAAAATCTGAAAAAAAATTGATGTTCTCTCTATGTAAATGATACATAATCAATTTGCTGCACCAATTCAGCTAAATAAGAGAAACATAAAAGAACAAGGACATATTAGATGCATCAGAAAATGCAAAACAAAAAACTTAATCAAGGCTCATACCAAATATAATTGAAAATAAAACAGTATAAATATCTGCAATGTATAGAAGCACAATTTAATAAATAGCAAATTTTGTCTTGGTACTTGGCAAAAAACGATCCAATAGAACGACTGATGCAATAGATTTTAGTTTTGCTAAGTTTTAGTGTTAAGGTAAGCTGTTCTTAAACAAAACAAGTCTTGCATTTGTCATTATGCATGGATGCTAATAGCCATTTTGCATTGATGACGTAAGATAAAGACGAAGAAAATATAAATTATTTTAGGTTTTGCGTGATATCACTGTATAAAACTAGGATATTTTTAAAAACAATTATGAAAAGGGAACAGAACAAAAAAAGGGAACAACATTATGCTTCAGATAATATACAACCTCATCATATTCTCAGATTCACAATGAAATACAAAAGTATTAATTAAAGAAAGAAAAAGGGAAATAGAAGGGAATATATTAAATGTTTATACCTAATTTTTGTTTTTATTTATCTATTATTAAGGTTTGCATTTTATCTTTTTATTAATAGAATGTATCTTCCCATAATTAAGATTCTAATAATTTCTATCTAATGATTCTACCAAAAAATTTTTACATAAAGAATTGAATTTTTTTAATCAAAAACGTGAAATTCTATCATTAAAAAACAATCCATTGCATTGGCTAGTAAGAATTTACAATAAATTTTTTTTAAAAAATGCTACATCTTATAATAGATAAAAATAAATAGTGGAAACAATAGTCATTAAAAATATACATGATAAATCTTTCTTCTCATGAAACAGATTTTAGTTTTAATATAACTTATTTTGCCTTCCTTAAACTGTTTTAACTACAACCATTCCAATGGAATGGAAGTCACTCTAAAAATATTAAATTAATAAAGTGTATTACATTCTAGAGTTTTCTTTTAAATATTTGCTACCACTGAACTACTGTCTTTTGGGAACTCTCTCCTGCAGAGGAGGAATGTAAACAAACTGCTGCTAAACCCATTTGAAATGGCATGCTCTTTTAAATATTATCCCCAGAAGCTAATTGATAATTGCAATTTACTATCATTGCACTTTCACTTTCAACATGGAAATTCTTTGTATACAAGGTGTGTGATCTGTCTCAAATGAATTAATAATATATATATATATATATATATATATATATATATA
>JAPMOR010015119.1:67914-94664 GCA_026543865.1 Argiope aurantia | reverse complement strand
AATACTTTTTCGTGCCATTTAATTAAAAGAGAAAATCACTATTTTATCTTATTAATTACAGCAAGTTTTGGCTTCCTTAATCCACTTAAAAGTGATAACTGAGCACTGAAAGTATAACCATAAAACATTTTTAGCTTTCTTTTTTTACATCTTGATAACAGTGGATAACACCTATTTTGAATATAATACTTCTATGATAATTTATTTAAAATATTTTCTAGAGACAATAATTTTTTTGAAATTCCATACATTCCAACTTATACTATATATATATATTTAGCACAAAAAATTTAATAATGAAATAGATAGACATGAGGATATGAATACTTTTGTATTCATCTAATAAACTTCTCAAATCTTATGTTTTTAATAAGAGTTTAATTTAAAATATAAAATTAGATATTTGTTGAGTGAGTCACAGTTTTAAAAAAATGACATGGTTTTTGCCCATGGCAAATCATATTTTACAGCATCACCTATGTAAGAAGGACAAATTTAAATTCTGAGATAAAAGATTGAATTTTAATAATTCTTAAATATTGTTCTTAGGAAATTTTCCTAAAATATGTTACAAGTTCAACAATGAATAAATCATGCACCATTTTGCAAAAAACAATGAAATAGGTGCATGACATTAACTTATAAAATTTCAGCTATTTAAAATATGATTTTTTTTCTTCTTCTTCTTTTTGTACTAGCACTAAAAACGTTGAAAAGAAAAAATTATTACTTTGTACAATATAACATCATAACAAAATTTCACTTCACACAAATATAATAAATTATAAATACTATCTATTTTATATATATAGTTAAGAATACATGATTTATTCATATAAAATATGTACAAATATAATTTGAAGAGATAATATTTTTGTTTATACAAATTCCATGAGAAATCTGGAAAAATTTTAAGAAAAATGCATACTTAAATTACAAACCGCACAGCACTAGACCCTAATACATTATGATAAAAATAAAATCTTTTCTTGGACACAAGACACTAAAATAAACATACCAAAAGCCCAAACGTAACACATCAAAAATGAAACGTATATATGGCATTTTTGTCTTACAGTATCAATTCAAGTATAGATTTGAGAATAAACTGGCACTGATAGAAATTAATTTGAAGATAAGGCACAATAAAATACTTTCTGAACAACAAAATTTGGAATTTTTTACCCAATAAAATCAGTTATTCAATAAAGTAACATTATTCACACTTCTATTATGCATTATTAAATATTTTACGATTCTAAAACAACACACTTGGAATGCATGGTATATGAAAAAGTTTCATGTTAAAATTCTTAATAGTTCTATAAAGGAGATAATGCATACTTTTGCACTCTAATACTGATAAATCAGTGTTTGTCAGTCAATTGGACAGTTTCTTTTACTATTTCTTATGCTTATGAACAGATGAGAAAGCTGGAAAGCCCAAGAGTAATATACAATTGAGAGGCAGGGAATTATTTATTTAAAATCTAAAATATCCACTTCAGCAAAGTATTTGATCTTTTAATTATATTAAAAATAAACCATTACACTCACCAGGTGCTCAATGAATTTTTGGAAAAGTAGCGACAGTTTTTTCTTAAATACAGTGAAAAAAAAAAAAAACTTGAATTCATTAATATAGTTCACTTCAAATAGTATAACACATAGAAACTAATACAATTTTAATTCCATTTTCACGCAAGTAATAACCAAATGATAAAAGCAATAGCTACATAAAGAAAGACCTTGGATAGAAATTGATCTTCTTCAAATTCTGGTGTTCCTGGAGCTGAAAAAATTAAAATAACAAAAGTAAATATACTTTTTATTAAAGGTTGATAAAAATTATAAAGAAATTTTTAAATCCATTTCACTGAAAACTAATGAATCTACATAAAAAATGACAAATTTCTCATATAATTTTGGCTTTTGACATTTCATAAATTTATTTAAAAAATATAAATCATACATTCTACACATATAACTTTAAAAAAATGAAACCTTTAGATTTAATAATGTTAGCTGCATTCCATTATAAAAAGTCTTTTAAAAAACAATAATTAGCCAGACAATTTTTTTGGCACTTTGCATAAATGTAAAGAAACTAACAACAGTTTCTCGGGTTTAAAAATGAAATTTACCTGGAGTTGGTCGATTTTCTCCAAAATTAAATGAAGATGCAAAGATTCCAAATGGGAAGGCACCAATTCCAAAGGACATATGAAAACCTCCATCACCAAAACCAAACCCAGGAAATGTTTGCTAAAAATGTTTTTAATTATAAACTCACAATTTGATGCAATCTTGAAAGTTAAAAAATAAAGCAAAATTTATGCAAATGAAACTTAAGAAAAAAAAAATTTCTTATTTAAAGGACAGATTTCTTTATGGTCATTTAATACTCTTTTAATTATTTTAAATATAAAAAAAAATCAAGAAATCTATAAAATTTTTGCTATTATTTGTTATAACAAATCTGATAAAAAAATTCTAATAATTACAGTGCAAATAAAAAAAAAATGATTACCCCTGCATTGTTTTCTGGTTCTGTTCTTTGACCAGGTGGCCTTGGAGGCAATTTATCTCTAAAATGAATGTTAATAAAATTATTCAAAATCCTTTTTATAAGTTAAATAAACAGTGTAGAAGCTACCATAAAACATATAACAAGTCATACATATGGAGCCAAGTAATAAAAATATGATACCTATGCTAATTAATAATTCCATTCTGTTTTTAAACTTATTCAGCTTATCATCAAAATTGAAAGCAGCTAAATATTAAACATGGTTAAACTTATAACAATGTAATATTTGACATTTTATAATTTTAATAACATATTAATGAGATACATTTTAATTTTAAATAAAAATGCTCAATAATTTAATTAAAACATAAAAACCTTGCAATAATCCCTGATATCCAATTATAAAATGGAATTTCCACTACTGAATATTGGAACTACTTGACCAGTAAAATAATAGGCCAATCTCTAGTAGAATCTATGCCTATGTTGATCTCTGATAGTTAATAAAACAAACTTCAATTCTTTATATTTATTTAATGTAATTTATCATAATTTAGCTTAATTTGTGATTTCTAAAAATATTTCATGAGATTTTAAATGAAAATAAATTCAGTTTACAAAATTAACTACTAATAGTCAGATACTTAAAACTTATAATTCACTAACCCACATGTAAACAACAATAAGATTTTCAATAGATAAGTTTTCAGCTTAAGCCTCAGAAGCAGAACCTTAACAAGAAATTATCAAATGCAATTAAATCTGGAGAAACTCATCAATTAGTAAAATAACATCAAAATAGAAAATATGACATTTTGGAATAATTATCAGCAACTTCAATTTAAATTAAATTTTTTTGAGGATCGCCTAATATAAGTTAGAATAAAATTTTATACATAAAGAATGTTCATTTCTCTGATTTTTACATATAGAAAAAATCTTTCAAGGATTTATCACAACGATGCATTGAAAATTAGTGTTTTTCCAAAATCCAACAGTAGTGGAAATGTGAGTCTAAGCCAAGGTTGGAAAAAAGTTATTTATTTTTGCCTTCACAAAGAAAAAAATGCTATACTCAATGAATTTACTAACACTATGGCTACTGTCGAATAAAACATTTTTAAATGTTCAACATGGGTTTCATGAAACATACTAAAACCAAACCACTAGGAAAAAAAAAAAAAAAAAAAAAAACCCAGCTAGTTCTTTTATGGATACATATAAAAATAAGGTTTTGTTTTAAAATTATAGTATTATTTCACATTTCCATTTTTTTTTTAATATTTTAATTCCAAAAGCATCCAGAAACAAGTTATAAGGATAAATGTTCAGATATTTGAAATACTTGTAAAATGCTGTGTAGATGTACGCAGATATTAGGATTAGGAAATTTTTAAGAAGTATCTTTATGAGAAACTTTAAAGTAATTAATTAGAAAAATAACTTATACCATCAATAAAAAATACTAATAATAAATCAAATTACATCAGCAAATAAAAAATTTTTTTTTCAATATCAGCATATATTCATATCAGTAATTAATATCTAAAAATTAAGCAATAAAATGAAATCTGATGTTAATTTAAAAACTGCAAGCAAACTGAATGAAAATTTCCGATAGTATCTATTATGCCACACATAACTTGAAAATATGTTATTAATTTGTTAAATCAAAAAGAAACAAAAACTTCAAATACATTAAAATGCATTTGCGCTTTATATATATATAAACACACACACCAATGTAGGGGCCACTAATGTAGTTAACTTGAAAATAAATACCTTAGTATCTATTCATTTAAGTGCTTACTCTTAAAAATACGTATCTGACTGTTTTACACTACTAATGCTATGTTTTAAACTATCTATCTCTTCTATTTCTTCTTTTACTAATCATCTTCCTTAGAATAAAACCAATCTAAATAAACTGAATTGACAGGACATATATAAATATATATTGTTGTTAAATGAAACATGAATATTTTTCATACCTAGGATCCTGCTGAGATCCACCTCTGCCATAAAGCGGAATAACTTTATCCCTATTAATGGCAGCTTTGCAGACAGGACATACTTGTCGTGCTGGTCGAGTTTCGAGCCATCGGTGCAAGCATGGCCAGCTAATGATCGCAACACCATAGAATACAAACAGTTTAAATATCTATCCATATATTCAAATATAGAGAAAGATAAGTAATTTTTTTACATTCTTGAGTCATACCATATAAAAATCAAACTGATAAATGATAAAACAAGCAGAATTTGTGGTTAATTTTATAGATTTAAAGATTTTTTAAAGGCTACCAGAAATGCCCACTAGCATCTTGTTTTCCAATGATGTGAAAAAAATTTGAATCTACAGAATTTATAAAATTAACTATTTTTTGTTGTTGCTGTTGTTGCTTTAAAAAATGATGCATCAAATATTATTTTAACAAGTAAGGAAAATAAAATCAACTAATAATATGAATTTATATACATTAAAAATAAATAAGGAATTTAATTAAAACTTCACTTACATTGATTTTGATTTTAATTAAATTTATTAATGTCAAAACAATTTCAAATTTACAACTAGGTAGTTATCTAAAACCATTAGGGCATGGGGGTGAGCAACAAAATAAGGTTTGGAAAAAAAAAGAAAAAGAATAATATTATTAGCTTGTTATCAATTAAATGACACAAATTACATGCTACAAAAACAAAGTTCTATGAATTATGAAACATTAGGATAGTATTAACATTTTGCCAGGCATAATCTGTCAAGTTTTTATCTGTTCCATTACATCCTTCTAGTTATTAAAACATTTATAAACATCAAACATCTACTTAAGTTTATATATGAAAGTAGATGCCTTATAATCACTAGTAAATAAATCATAATATATACATTTTAACATTAAAACATATTAATGAAATATTTATTGAACAGGATTTTGAATAAATAACAAATGGGATTACACCAATATTAAAAGCATACGAGAAAATTATAAGAAAGTTACTGCTATTGGTTTGTAACTGAATTTTTCTTCAATCAAAGAAAATAATCCTCTCAGATATAACAAATTATGAAACATATTCTGTAGTACACACAAAATTTCAATAATTAATAATTCTAATTTTCATCCTTATATTTTTAAAAAGTATATGTGATTTCAGATAGAAAGATACAATATTAATTGATGTTTAATCACTACCATTCCAACTTAAAGTTCAAAATTTAAGTGTGATAACAAAGTTAAGAAGATATATAGCCCAATGAACAGGATAAAGGAAAGCTGCTAAAATAATATAAATAATTATAATAATATTCTAAAATAATGACAGTTGCATGTCTTTCAAGATTTAATATCCAAAAATTCTTTGCATTAACATTCTTTTAATTAAACATTAAATGTTTAATTAAAATTTTTAGCAACTACCAAACTTATCAAATCAAATGGTTAACAAAGACAAAGCTAGCATAGAATACTAGCTAAATGAACATTCACAATAATACTTTATAATTTGCATACATTGTGTATCGATTCCATATTATGAAACCCTTCATTATGATAACACATTTACACAAAATACTAAGTTATAACTAAAACATGGATAAAAATGAGTTCATATTTGCATGTGAATGAATTGCAACATCACATTATTTGCCTTTAAAATAAAATGGAATAGCATTTCCAAACGTTCTGAGAACAAAGTAGTGATAACAGAAATATTATACAATAATAAAAGAATGTAAAATTAAATGTTAAAAAATATAAATTTCATCTTTCTATGAACAATCTATTAATCTTAATGTTAATGCTAAAATTTCTTTAAAACAATAAAAGAGTGACTTTAATTCTTTTACTCACTTAAAAGTTTTAAATTTTATCTTTCTGAGCATAATGGAGATTAAAGCTCAAATACACTTTGCATAAAACTCTCGGCACACTTGATTACCTTGTGTAGAGAAGATTTTTCTTTTTTAATAATGCATGTGTATGAGGTAATAATTAATTGTAGCATGTAGATTATAATTTTACAGATACTTTTAAAGTGTCACAAATATAAAAATGTTGTAAATGATGACTAAAGAAAAACAGTAATCTTATATATTTATACATGGACAACAAAAATGTTAAATATCTTATGGTCATGAAATATTAAAGAAATTTTTTTACACCAGATAATTTTTCCATGAAAAATTTATTTATGATACCAAAAAATGAGTATTGCCATGGGTTATTCGATTCAGTAAAATGTTCATTTTGTATATGTTTAAATATTAATCTTAAGCCTATTAAGTTTATGTTTTTTTTTAAATCCAAATGGTATTATTTAATTTAAAATGTTATTTTCAGCCTCCATACATAATAAATGATGGATAACAAGGTCAAGTAGTTCTTTCTTTCTTTTTATGCTAATATATTTGATTAATTTCATTATATTTTCTATACATAGATATTTAATTAAATTCCCAAAAGTTTGATAATAATATTCTATCCAATTATACTTTTTTGCTTCTGTACATTAGGAAAATCTTAGGCATATGGATATTTTGAAGAAGTGTTTATGTTTTTAGAAACAGAAATATTTTATAAAATAGAAAAGAAGTTGCAAGAGGAGAAAGTTAATAAATCTCTGAAGTAAAAAAATATATAGAGAGAGATACTGACCAAAAAAGATGCCCACAGTAACTGATTACAGCATCTTTTGCAGTATCTAAGCAAATATTACATTCAAAAGTTGATTCTTGAGAAGAAGTATCTTCACCTCCAGTAGCCCCTTCTGTTTCAGGCATTCTAAAAAAATAAATATGCATATAATTATAAAATTATAACATCAAAGCAATTTGCATTATTAATCTTAGAATTAAAAAAAATCAGAATAAGAAATGTAAATGTATAATCTTAAAATAAATAAAAATCATTATAACAGGATGTTTAATAAGAAATTGCTACAAAAATTACCTGTAAGCGTTTTTTAAAAGCACTTTCACCAAAAAAAATTAAGCACCTTTGTACATGTACACATATGCAAACCTGCATGTTTACTAAGGATGTGTTTTATAATAATGCACAGTTTATACTGAAATATTTTTTTTAATTAATTTTAAATATGTATTCTTTAAATTTTAATATTTATTTATGTATTTGCAAACATCTTCTACAGATTGATTTGTTTTTGGTTTTTGACAAAAACAAAAAAAAAATTATGAAATGGAAAAACTATCAGTATTAAAAAATTAAGTCAACTATTATAAGATTAAAAATAAAAATCTGATTTTTTTTTCAATATTTCTTAAAATTAACAAAATACCAGTTTATTTAGATGGATACATCATTTCTGAAAATGTCAACACTGATGTAGAAGCATAGCATGACCAAACAGTTAGTATCTGATTTTTATATATGTAACAACTAATATTCAGGATGGAAAGTGTAAATTTCCACATGCACTAACTTGTTACATTTAGAAATTTTAACTGTGGTTTTATAAAACTAAGAATCAAGCATTCCAGAATGCCTAATCCTCATAAGACTGCCAAAACTAACATAAAATTGACAGTAGTGCAACATCATATTCTAAATGAATTTCTTAAATCATTTATTTAATAGAAAAGAATAGCAGCATTCAGAAATGGTCAGATTATTAAAAAAATTGTCTCATTGTTTCTTATTTCTGAAGTTTAATAAAGATCATTTTTTCCCCAAAGGTTTTTGCATTCTGAAAATTTAATAAAAACTTGCTTTTTATTTAATATATATATATATATATATAAAATTTTACTTTAGCTTTAAAAATTTGTAGAAAAATTTGCTTATATATTTTGCGAAAAAATGAAAATGCCTTGACAAGTTGTAGTTTCCATAAATAACGGAAATAAATTCATGAAATTAAAAAAAAAAAGAAAAAAAAGACAGTTCTGTTATTAAGAGCAAAATGGGAAAAAAAAAGTTAATTGAAGCATTTTTTTAAAGTATTTTTTGAAGCCAGCACAAGACAATATATCACAATGCTTCAAAGTTTAACAAAATTTAAAGAATCTTATTCAATGAACACCTTAAAAAATTTTTAAATAAAAAAAAAACATTTAAAAAATTTTTTTTATCATGGCTTTAACAGCAGTAATATAACACAACATGTAAATTTGAAGCAATGACATTGCTGTGAATTTCATTATAGTAAAAATCATTGTTATAAATTGTGTTCAAAATTAATTTTTTAAAAATAATTAAAAAGAAAAAAATGCATTCATTCAAAGAAAATTTTTATTATTAAAAAGCTATTTTTTATACCCTTAAAACCGTGTTTAAATAATTTTTGTGCAATAATATGCTTTGATGCTATGGTGAAAATACTTTCAAATTCAGTTTTTATTTTATAATCAAACTTCGAAATAAAATTTTGAAAAATCCGAATTTAGAGGACCACTAATATCTCCAAAATAACTTCCCAAATTTCATGTTCCTACTTCAATGATTTATACAGAGCATTGCTCTGTCAATTAGATCAAGTCTTTATACGTAAAGCAATATTTCATTAGGAACAAAATTTCATTAAGAGTTATAAAAAAAAGCAATAATTGTTATAGAATGATACAACCCAGACCTTGAAAAATAAGATTTTTGAATAGAAAATTAAATAAAAATATTAAATGAACTTTCTGAAAATTTTAACTAAGTTTAAATTAAAGCAAAGAAAGCATTATTTCTTCTTTTATCAAGAATTTAACAGTGGTAAAATAATGTGACTCAATGAATCAAAGATATTATTTTGAATTTCATTATAATAAAAATCATTGTTATAAATTATGTCCAAAACTAATTATTCAAAAATTATTAAAACGGAATGAGGTTTAAATGCATTCAATCAAAGAAAATTGATATAATAAAAAAGCTGTTTTTTTTTTAAAAAAATTTTTAAACGATGTAAAAATAATTTCTGTGCATTGATGCTTTGATGTTCAAGCATAAAGAGTTACAATGCTGTTTTTATTTTTTAAATTAAAATTCTAAAGTTTTGTAATATCCATTCTTAATGGGCCTCTAATATTCAAGAAGTAGCTTTCCAAATTTCATACTTATAACTTCAATGGTTTATGTTTTTGCACTGATTATATTGCTCTCAAAATAAAGTCAAACCTTTATATGTAAAGGGAAATTTCATTCAGGAAAAATTATATAAGGGTTATAAAAAAAAAAATTATTATAAACTTATAGTATCTAAACCTTGAAGAATAAAAGCTTTGAAAACTTGTTTATTTCGTTAAAAAATTTTAAATACCAGAACTAGCAGTTTTTTGTCTAGATAAAAACTAAAATTTAGCAAGACTGGTCAAACAAATGATAATTTTCAAAGGATTAGGGCCATTTAAAGAGTACACCAGCACAATCATTTATGGCTTCAAGTTAAAATTTCATCATACTAATATCACAGTTAATTAATTTTCAGCATAGTACATTAAAATTAATCCAATAAGTCGTTCAAGGGATTGCTCCAAAACAACAATGATCGAATGTATAACATACTAAAAAGGCTTCACTGCAAATGTTTTTACAGCAACTTCTACCAGTTTTGACATATCTGTATCATATACCATATTCATTCTGCTGTATACTGCAGCTTCCGGATAAGCTTTCCAGTCTTTCAGTAAATGGTGATGCACAGAAAGGAGTGGCGAGGGTAGGAAAGCACATTAGTATTATCTTAATATGTGTTGGAATCCATGGACCTATTTCACCCTGGAATTCCTTCTCCAAATTCTTCCCATTTATTGATTTACTTTCTTGGTGTATTAGGTAAACAAATACTTGCGACCATGCTTTCAAATTATCATATTCCACATATGGGGAATCAAAAAGAATAAAATGCTGTCTTTGCACTTCTCGAGAAAATTAAGCACATTTTAAGAACCTTGTTTCAAAAGGCCAATTTCCATTTTTAAGCACTTTTCATGATACTACGCACCATGTGTAAGTACACACACACACACATTCCATATCCCATCCTAAATAACCAAGTCAAATTCAAACAAATTTTGCATAGTTATTATTTAAGACAAGAAAAGGGTCTTTTCAAAATTAAATATTCAATTAATAAGAAAATAGTAAATTTACACATTTTATCAACTACCACCTTCTATCTACTTCAGAGGAAATTATTCCAGAAGAAATATCTTAAACAACAATTTAAAAAAAAACTTAACATTCTAAATTTCAATACAATACATTCTGACGAAATAAATTTAATTTTTGAACAATATTTCTTTCAACTGTTATAGATCCTTAAAAAAAAAAAAAAAATTGAATACATCAAAATTAATGCAACTTTGGGCTACTACAATTTCTTCATAAATTACCATTTTATTTTATTTCTTTTTACCAAGCATTTATTTGATTGAAAATAATGATTTAATATGCCTAAAAGCAGGCAGAAGTCAATCACTCAAATGAAAGCAGGAAAAATAAAGCTCTTGTAAGTAGATATTCAATAATAGAGTTAAAATCTTAAAACCTTCCAAAGCTTTTTCAATGATTACACTTATTATATAAACATCAAACCTGTGGTAGGTAAAAAAAAAGTTTCTTATTAGAAATAAAAACAACAAACACTACGCTAAATATTTTCCTATTCCATTTCAACGTTTCTGATTGCATTTTTATAGATTTTGATTTATTTTCATTTTTATTTAATTGTTTTGTGTGACACAGTGTTGGATTTGAGCTATGTCATTTATCATAGTGTTCACTTCCAGTGTAAAATTTATATTTTCATTTTTTTAAACTCCTTTTCTCATTTTATAATGTAATTGTCAGTACAATTGAGCTATGTTGATTGATTTTCATTTGAATTAAAATTAAATTATGAAATTTAACTCTTTGGTGTCTGAACAGATTGAAATTTTATTTTTTTATTGCAATGGAATTGAGTTATGTCAATTTGTCTGCATTTGAATTGAAGTATTTTGTTAATATTTTTTTTATCTTTGTTTTTTAGGTTGCGCTTTTTTCCTATTTTAATGTTTTGCAATTTTATATGTTACACCCTAGCATATTCAAACAAACTACAATAGATAAATTGTACATCATGCATCCAAGCCAAGATGAAGGCTTTTTTTTCTCATATGATGCTGGTAAATGTGCACCATTCAATGTCTTTCTAGTAATTGAGAATTGTCAATGATAACTTTCGTTAGTGCATGTCAAGAAGCAAGCTCTTGAATTTATTAGAGAAGGATCGACAACAGAACATATGCATTCATACCATTTGCAACACATCGCATTCAAAGCAAATTCGTGTATCATTTACAATTATATTGACTGTTTATTCTCTTGATGATAAATGAATTAAGGTATTTTCTTTTGAATACACAAGAAAAATTCAAATATGAACATGGATTTCACAGGAGAAATTTATAGTGAAGCGTTGAATATGACTGAAGATTTTTGCTTAAATATTGTGAACAAAGTTTTCAATCAATTGAAAATGCTATCATTTATTTAATAAGAAAAGGGTTATGAAAAAAATTGGATGATCTTTTGTTGTACATGCAATGAAATATTCCTAAACAAATGCTTGCGCCAAAAAATATTTATAATAAAATAGTGTAAGTTTTTAATAAGAGGCTTGAAGAAATATTCCTCTTAGATGCATGAAAAGAAACAGGTAAAATGTTCTTAATTAGATTGATTCTGGCAGCAATTCGATCCTAATATGGCAATCTTAGCTTTTATATCATTAGAAATAGCTACAACATTTCTACCGGATGGAAGAATAATTCAATCCACTTTGAAACTGTCCTTCATTGAAATATATAATATTTCCACAGCATCCGGCAGTAAAAAAACATTGCACACTTATTTTTGGTATGAATACATAATAGTGCACAAAAAAATTATTCAAGGCTCTTGGTTCCTCATTGCTAGATTTTAGTGAAAACATCAAACCATGTAGGAACTCATTAATATTGCTTGCAGGAGATTTTAAGCAAGCATTACCAGTAATTCCTTGATCAAACCAGTGGATGAAATAAATGCTTGCCAGAAATATTCTACTTTGTGGTAAAATGTAAAGACTTTGAAATAACTACAATATGTAGGTCCATTAGCAAAATGATCAATCAGCTGAGATATTCTCACATTAACTGCTTGAAATTGGGAACAGAAAGGAGACAAGTGAAATGATCTCAAGACGAATTTATTTGCCTCCTATGTATAATTTAGAGATTTCAAAAGAACAATTGGTTAAAAAAGTATGTTCCAATATTCAAACCATATATATATTATGGTTTGAATATTGGCAAGTTTGGCAAGGAATATTATTCCTTGATCAAACGATATAACCCAATATTCAATATAAGAATCAGGATTGGTCGAATGAATGAGTTATTCTTGTGGCCAAGAACAAAGACATCTATGAACTAACATTCAGATTGAGACAGTCACATACAGAAGAAGTAGACTATAGAAGTATAACTATTGTAAAAGTAGATGAAGCAGTTAACTATCCAATAAAAATTTTAAATTCAGTCAATTTGCCAGGAATGTTACTGTACATACTGGAATTGAAAATCGTGATACCAATTATCATGTTGCAAAATATCAAACAGCTAAAGCTTTGCAACACCATACAACTTGCCATAAAAAAAAAGTCGTAGAAGTAATAATTTTGACAGGATCTTATTAAAGATGAAGATGTTCTCATCCCTTCATTCAAGTACATGGCAATTCAGTTTGAAAGACTGCAATTCCCAATTCGATTGACATTTGCAAGCATCATCAACAAAACTCAAGGCCAATCTTTAGAAATGTGCAATTTAGATCTAGACATGGATTGCTTTTGATATGCACAATTATATTTTGCATGTTCTTGAGTCTTCAAACCACACAATCTTCATCTGCATTGATGACCATGGGGCTATAAAAAATATTATATATCCACAAACATTGTGAAATTAAACATATTAGAAATATGCATTTTCTCTTTTCTTTCTTTCCCATTTAACCAGAGCAACATGTGACAGGGAACAGTTAGTTTTTAAATAAAAAATTCATTGCACACTATAAATAAAGTTCTTTTAATGAATCTTTATAAAATGTTTTAACCTGCAGCAAGTACAATTTGTCATAATGTACTCTTGGTGCATAATGTTACCAATATATATAAAAAAATAATACTTTTAATTTAACATTGTATTAAGTAAAAAATTACCAGATATAAAATAAATGTATGATTTTTTAAAAGCTTGGTAATTCAAACATTTAAATGAAATCTACACCAACAACAAATTTTAATTAAAAAAACATTTTCAATATTACACAAGGTATAAAAGAAAGTTTTACTCAGACAATTATGGTTTAACAGAAAATCTATTGATTTTTTTCCCCCCCCCAAAGTCTATATGCATAAAATTTTAAGGATTTTTAGATTAGATTTCTGAATACTTTTACGAGACAAATGATGATTATTTTGACTTCAAAATAAATAATCTTTCATAATTTCTTTGAAAACATAGAAGAAAATATAATTTTGCTTCTGAAAAATCAGATTGCTGGAATCTCAAAGAAAATTGGTAAAAAAATGGGGGAGCTGAAAATAAAATGAAGCATTACAATTATTAATCTTGGATCAAATAATGCAATTATTCTTTGATTCTTAAGAAAGTGATTAAAAAATGATTCATATTTCGTTTTGCATTACAACTTATACTGGTTCAACTTAAATTCATTTAACCAAATATCTAACAATTAGTAATATAATAAGACTTAACAATCTAAGAATTAATAATACCTAACAAAAAACTGGAGATTCCAAAAATTAACAGAAAAATTACACTGAAAAGGAATTTTTTTTTTCTTAGAAATTATAAAAGAAATGAGATGTCAAGCATAAATGCACATTTTATACTCGAGATCCAGAAATAATGCAAATAAATATTTTTCATACATCATCACTTGTCTCAATGTACATGCGTACCACTAATATAATAAAAGGTTCCATGCTTCCCCATAACAATAATCACTGAAGGACGATTATGATATAAATTTTTTAAGTTCAATCCTTTTATTTAAAAGATCATCGGTCACAAATAATATGGAAAATGCTTTTATATATATAAACTTGCGCATAAGCTGTAATTATTGATAATATAATTAGAAGCAGCTAATGATTTTAAATCCTTAACATAAAGTAATTTGAACCAATAAAATCATTTAGTTTCTCTTCAGTTGATACAGAGTAATGTGAAGAAATAGTAAAAACTATTTAGTTAACAAGAAAATTACTAAGTTTATCTTTTTAGAAATGCTTTAAAAAAATAGGACAAAAGCAAAATCATAAAAAATACCATTTGTTTTCATTTTAATGCTTGATAATGAGTTAAAATAAACGATTATCATTAATTCAAAGCAGTGAATACATAGTATCATTTATAAAATAATTGCAAAGTCTCAGTCCCAGATAAATAAATGATTATAAAGAAAATGAAAGGCCGTGCTTCCTTTAAGCTCTTTTGCATTACGAAAACAAAATTATTTATTTGCAATAAGATTCTTAAATGTAGAATTTTCAATGATATATTTACTAGAATATGATGAAAAATAAATTTATCGATTAAAAAAATAATGAAAATTTTAAATCTACAGGCTTTTACCGACTTCGAATTTAAAGTATAATACATGATAAATCAGTTGCTATTATGTAATTAACATCGCAATAAAAATATGAGAACTTTATTAGATATAAAATTTAAAATAATTATATGAGATTAAATTGATTATAAAAAGGAAACCAATATATGGCTTCCCAACGTAATTGCATACTACTGAAGAAATTCGACAACACGAAATATTTGTAGAATATTCTAACATGTATATAAAAGTTAGGTAACAAAACATATAAAAAAGCAACACACTTGAAATGATAACTCCACTGAAATTTAAGAACAAAATCAAATCTTATCAAAGGAGGAAAACAGAATACTTATTAAACATTATTCTCAATTTTCATAAACATTGAACAGACGTCACTAGATACATTTTTTCAATCATAATAAAGAAAAGAATTGCCATCTGGTAGAATGAAATACCATCTTTCATCTGTGCAACCTTCAATGCTCTATAATTTCAGGGACAAAATACTATTTTGTGCATAATAATACTACAACTGAATTTTGAAATATTAATTCCTTTTCCTCACGAGCCTTTTTATAACTGTAAATTTTCTTTGCTCTTCCAGTGGCCCAGAAAATTCTAGCAATGAAATAATTCAGCTGATGAAAAGATTGTGTAGTAGCCTATCATGGAACATCTCAACTTTACTGAAATTATAAGCAAATGCATGTTTTGTAAACAAATGAAACTTTTCAAAAAATATTTTTTTTTAGTCTAAAAAATATTATTTATTTTAATTATTCCGAGGTTAGTTCTTGAAATTTTTTCTCATTTGCTAAAGTATTAATAAAATAACTATAAATATGTGTACTTTTGCTCTTTTTTAAATTAAAAGCAACATATTAACTACTTTTGCTCATTTTAAAAATTTTCCCCCCATTGATGTTATTTTTCATTTGTGTTTCATGAATACTTTGAGAACTTTAAAAGAAATAAGTGTTCCTGTTTTGCCTATTTGCTTAAATCACTTAAATGAAGAAAAAATTCTTACTGGATAAAAATTCCCAAAAGTTTGTGTGAAATAATATTTCATTTTCCAGTAAGAATTTTTTTTTTTTCTATTCACTGTTTGAAGAAAGAAAAATTCCCCGACTGTAATTCCTTATTACTGTAAATTTCTTGTATTTTTGAAGTACAGTATTGAATTTTTTTAAAAATTCTTATAATGATATTAATTTATTGCTCTAATTTATAATTCATTCTTTTCATGGCCCTTGGTGACCATCCAGTTCTTCATAAGTACCCCCGGTAATTTTAAATCGCACATTTTTAACATCACAACCTTTCTTGTAATAAAAATGATCACACCGTAAGTGTATTAAGTAATTAGGAAAGTTTTTTCTGATATTTTTTGTTAAAGATCCACTCCGTAGAATAGATATAAATTTTTTTAATACTGATTGATTGCAATTTTTAAGAATGTTTTTATATTTGTTTGTATTATAATTCATATTTATATTTTCAGATACTGAAGTTTTAGAAATGGCTACTCCTGCTCCAACTGCTTTAGTAAGTCAGAAGAAAAAACATTTTATTGGTGTTCCAGCACCATTAGGATATGTTGCTGGTGTTGGAAGAGGGTAAGCTTTTAATAAAATCTATTTGTTCTAATCAAATGTTTTTTAAAAACTTTTTCTCTTGATGATTCAATTAACAATTTCAGTTCTCTTATGTATATAATCATGGTAATTTGCATATTTTGTGATGAGTTTTTTTAGTATATTCGTATTCATTAATGTCTAAAAAGTGATTAATTGGAACACTTAATGTTTGATTATTATTCAAAATATAGAATAAAAATTTTAAAAGTAATTTTTTCCCCCTTTTTTTATTTTAGAGCAACTGGTTTTACAACTCGTTCAGATATTGGACCTGCCAGAGATGCCAGTGATGTTCCGTAAGTTAATTGTATTTTTTTTGCTAACTGTATTTTATATTTAGCATAGTTAGCATTCAAATAAACTAATTATATGAAATTGTTTGATAAAAAGTATTATATGTTATTTATATTTAGAAATAATACGTAAAATAATTTTTTTTAAAATTTATTATAAAAATAATAAAATTTGCAAAATTAATGCATATTTAAAAGATGTAATTGCACTACCAGACATTGATTTTATATAAATTTTGCAACCTATAATTTATCTATTTCTTTGTACCATCAGCTACTTATGATTGCAGAATAAAATAATAATTATATGTCTTAATTATAAATTAGGGTATTTTAAATTCTCTTCACTATATTTTTTCACTCTCGAGTGCATTTTATTAACAAAACTTGTTATTCATTTATTTGTATGAGCATAATGCATTTCTTCATTTTTTTTTTTTTTGAAGTTATGTTATTAGCAAAATTTGAAATCCGGCATTTTGTAGAATAAGTATTTTATAGAATATTGAAAACTGGTTGGCAGTGTATAAAATTATTAATATTTCACAAATTTACTACCTATTCTATAGAATGGCAAACTGGCAAGGTATAGAATTCCATATCCACTAATCTTGTTTTATTTTTTTATAATAAATAAAATTAGGTGTAAATCAGAGTAAAATTATTTATTTTCATGGTGCAAATTTTCTTTATTTTCTGATTATTTTGAATTTTAAAAAAAATTTAATGGAGCTTTTTTATTCCAAAATAAAATTTCTATTTTTGTGGAATAAATGTCTCTTAAATAAAAACCTTATAATTACTTTTTTTTTATTTACCACTTTTCATTTTTCATTAGCATTTTTATAGCATTTGTCATTCTATATAATATTGCGATATTATAAAAGTTAGGAAGTTATAGAGAAAGTGAAAAGTGATTTTGAAGCCATAATTTCAAATCTTTCTAGAATCAATAATATATATTGCCAGTTTTGAAAAAAAAATTGAAATAAAACTTTTACTTTTCTTTTATTTTCATAGTTTGAAGTTTTTTTAATGCACATGTAGTAAAGTTTAAAAGATTGAATAAAACTAATTAAATAAAAATAGAGAAGCGAAAAATTTAATGGTAACAGTTTGTTAAAGCAATCAGCTTAAAAATGTACAGAAGCTATATGTTTTTTAGTTCATTATATATATAATGAACCTTGCTCCTTGCTATTCCAGAGCGTTATTAATTTGATGATCCTTTTGTTTGATGTCTGTTGCATTACTGAGAATCTACTTTATTAAAAATTATTATAATAATAAAATTATATAAATAATTACAATGACTATGGCTTTAACAAAAAGATGGGTATTTCTATTAACTGACTAATAGCAGTTAATCGCCAAAAAGATTGGCAAAGATATCATGTTAGTCTATTGACTATGTTCATCAATGACATGCAGTTAAGCCTAAAGTTTGTTAATGGCATGCAGTTGATTATATGTACAGTAGTGACGAAAAATATTTTTTAAAGCCTGATAATGAATTACCTTTTACCATAATGAATATTTGTAATTGAAGCATTTAAATGCTTAAAATAAGATCTTACTTCCAATAATAAGAAAATTAGAAGTTTTTTTTTTTTTTTTTTTTTCCTTGCAGTATGAATGAAAGATCAAACAATAAATTTGCCCATTCTACCATAAAACATTGTTTCCCTTTAATTGAAAGAACAATATTTGCAAATGATTAATTTCTTCAAATGTGTTTAAAATGCTGGAATAAAATTTCAGTTCCTGTCAATTAATACAAACCTCTGGTATTTGCTAAAAACTTCACTTTGGCAATAAACCTCAATAATATAAAATTTGTTACAATCCTAGATTTGTATATTATTTTTATAATATTTGTACTTTGATATTATTTATTTTTCAATAAGTACTGAATTATTCAATAGCAATATAAACATTATCTATGGTTGCTTCAATATGTAATATTTAATTTTTAATTCATTGTAAACAAAGTATAGAGAAGGTATTTTAATTGTCAAATTCTCAAGAGTTTTGACAAAATTGTTCGTTTTGGACCTCATTGTGTCCGGAAAAAGTATGACTATCTGTCTGTCTCAAAGATAACACAAAAACGATTTGAAGCAGCCAAATGAGATTTTATATATCATTTTATCACCAAATTTGTAGTGTTTCAAAAAATATTGAGAAGGGTTTGTATCATTATGAAAAGTGCTTAAATTTGAAAAAAATTTTAGGCAGCTTTAATATGCTTAATTTAAAAAAAAAATGTAAAAAAGTAACCTTAAAAAGTGCTTAATTTTTTTAAGAACATTGAAAACTTTTTGAGAGTTATCAGCATATATTAAGATAACACTTTGACGATGTCTTTTCCCACTACTCTTTCTTCAGCATTGTACATTGTTGTATGTTTATTGAAATGTTGGGAAGGTTATCCCAAAGGGTGATACAAAATACATACTAAGTTATACCTGAAAAATGTTTCCAGTAGAATTCAAAGACGGTGAAGAGTTTGTTTTATTATTCCTGATAAATGTACATTTAATCTTTTTATGTGATTATGAAAAATATGTAGATTGGTTTAATGAGAAGAAAATAAGAATAGAATAGGTTGAATATGGTGTGCTCAAGGCTAAACAAATGAGAAGCTGCTCTAAAAACATTTGCCATGAAACCTCTTTACTTCATTATTCATTTGATTATTTTTCTCACTAATATGTCATTTTGAACAACTATAGGGATTTTATTGTACTGTATTGAATTGTAATTCATTGCTGTGGGTAATTACGTTAGTCGATTGCATAAATCTAGTATGATGAAATATTAACTTGAAGCCATAGGTTTTCAATGATCCTTATTTCTTTCATGTTTTTTTTTTTAAGGTCTCCATTCATTAAAAACATTTTATTTGTTGGATCTATCTTGACAATTTTATTTTTTATGCATAAAAAAAACTGCAATATATCTGGTATTTGAAATTTTCAAAGGAATAAAAGAAATTCAAAACTTTTATTCTTTGGGGTTTAGGTTCTATCATTTTTTTAATGATTTTTTCTCTTTTCATTTCTTTAAAAAAAAACTCTTACATATATATATTTTTCCCATTGAAATCTCTCGATACATAAAGAGATTTGTCCTTTTTGACAGAGAAATGTGGGCCACAAACCATTGAAGTTAGGAACTTGAAATTTGGCATGAAGTTGCTTCTTTGATAGTAGAGGCTTGCTAAGGATAAAATTTTCAAGAAGTTTCACC
Organism: Argiope aurantia; assembly: GCA_026543865.1. Taxonomy (NCBI): domain Eukaryota; kingdom Metazoa; phylum Arthropoda; class Arachnida; order Araneae; family Araneidae; genus Argiope; species Argiope aurantia. The sequence goes on along the minus strand of JAPMOR010015119.1, from coordinate 74,332 downwards.
ATAGCATCAAAGTTTATTATCATACAAAAACTATTTTCTCTCTGTTTTAAAAAATTAAAAAGGCAACTTTTCTATTATCCAAATTTTGTTTAAATGAATGCATTTTTAAAAAATTTTAGTAATTTTGGAAAATTAGTTTTAAATGCAGTTTGTAACAATGATTTTTTTTGTTTGTTTGTTAGGAAATTTTAAATAATGTCAGTGTTTTATCGAATAGTGTAGTCACATTAAACATGTTAACATAAAAAAGTGCTTTCGTTATTTTAATTTAAAATTCAAAACTTTAAAGCTGTTCATTGAATAAGATTCTTCACTTGGTAAATGGTGATAAATTTTAAGATAATGGGATATATTTTCTCACACTAGCTTCAAAAAATACTTTTTAAAAAATGCCTTAACTATAATTTTTTTTATTTTCATTTTATTCCTAACTACAAAGCTGGTGTATTTTTGGTTTTGTGAATTTGTTTTCGTTATTTTCAAAAGCTAGAAATCTTGAAATCATTTTCATTTCTTTGTACAATATATAATAATATTTTTCTGTAATTTTTTTAAACTAAAGAAAAAATTATATATTTTTGCATATAGGTTTAAAAACGGGTTTTTATTAAATTTGCGAAATATGGAACATCTTAAAAAGTCCTTTACTAAATTTCAGAAGTACGAAGTGATAAGATAATTTTTTTTATAGTCTGGAAGTTCTAAACTCTCTTCTATTACTCTTTTTTATAAATAAATAAATAAAAACAGTTTGATCTGAAAATTCAGTTAGAACATGGCATTGTTTTATCTTCATTTTTGGTAGTTTCGCAGATCTTATAATGGTAGTCATCTTGGAATGTTTTAGTTCTTAGCTTTATGAAGCTGCAAATAAAATGCTCTAAATTGCTAAATATTGTGAGTTAGCATAGGAGGAAATTTATACTTCCCATCCCAGCCTTGTTGGATTTTATTTGTTACTGCATATATAAAAATCAAATACTAAATTTTTGGTTATCATATGCTTCTACATCACTGTTGACATTTTCTGAAATTATATGTCCATCTAAATTAACTGAAAATTTGTTAAGAAATGTTGAAAAAGATCTCAGATTTTTTATTGTTGATCTTATAAATATTTGCTTAATATTTTGGTCTAATAGTCTTTTTTCATTTTTATGTTTTTCCCAAAACCAAACATTTGTTTGCAAAAGCAAACATTGTTCATCTGTAGTGTGGTAGAAATAAATATTAAAATTAAAAGAATAAACATTTAAAATTATTTTTAACACGTTTGAAATTAATTTTTAAAAAATCCACATTTAAATTTAAACATTTTTTGAATAAAAACAATGCATTATTATAAAACAGAAAACATCCTATGCTTTGAAAATAGGCAGGTTTGCATATGTTTGAATATAAAAATATAACTTCATTTTTTAGCTGTAAGGTGCTTAAAAACTGCTAAATTCTTGCAACATTTTCTCCCTATGCACCCTGATTGTGTAAGATCTATTCAGAGGAAGTTTGTGTGCCTGATTGTTTAAGTACAAATGAACTCATTAATTACAAAATGTGAAGACCTGTGTAAATAAAATTTGGTATAGAAGTTTAGCATCTTACATAGAGATTCATATCAAATTTTGAACCACATTTGTCAAGTAGGTGGCTATCTGTCAGTCCATACTTTCTTGTGCATTTAAATGCAATAATTCATAAACACAACGACTTAAATCAGTGCAATTCTTTGTATTGTGGTTACAACTATAGTTCTGTGAATGCTATGCAAGGTATTCATGGTCCACGGTTTTATGCAGGGAGGGGGGGAGGAGTATGCAACAATGTTTTAGGAAGGCCATTTCCATTAGTTTTTATCTAAAACACTGACAGGATTTTGAAAATTGTAACTTGAAAAAGAATCTACCTTTGCCTACCAGTTTGTAGAGAGAAATTTTTTGATTTCATGAATGTTATCTAATGCTACTTTGTAGTTGAATGGTATGATATCTCTTTTTCTAAATTTAATTAATAACTAATTTTTATTACATTAGGTTTTATTCCCCCTTATCATTTTATAATTATATAACTTTTTTTAATTGCTTTTCATTATTATGAAATTTAATATTGTTTTTATATGGAATTTATATCATTTTTAAGTTTCTAAATTTTATTAAAATATTTCCTGTTCTCTAATTCTCTTAATTTGTTACTATGATGTGGGAAAATTAATTTTTAAAATTAATTATCTAATATAAACTTTTACATACAAATAAAAGTGAATTGAATAACACTGGTCTTTGCTTATAGTGGCACCAGGAATGTAATCGTGTATGCAGGATAAACTGTGATCTTCTGCTAGTGTAATATGAAAAGTTCTGTGCATTTTTTAAACTAGCAGATATTTATTAGAGAAGAAAATTTCTGATGCTGAATTATTAGAATGTGCTGTATGAATTTATTTTTTAAAAAACTGTAATTAAATTTATTGCAAAATTTTGTAGCAGGGAATTTAAAACAAGTTTATGGTGAATTTAGTTCAAGTAGATCAAATGTTTTCCAGTGTTGCAAACTTTTTTTGAGTCAAGAATTTACATTGGAATATGATAAGTATTTTGGATGGAAGGTTTCGATGGTTCTTTAAATCTATACTAGAGATTTCAATATAATTCTAAGACAAGGTGATAAGTAAAGGATTAGCAATTAAAATAAACCAAAAAACAGAAACGTTCCTTTCAAAATCAAAATATTGTTCACTACATACTTTAATAGTAAGGAATAGACATTCTTTAATAGTCCTCAAAGAATTGGTTCCAATCAATACACTATTACTATTGAGTTACATTTAAATGTTTTGAAACAATAGATAGCATAATTTTGTTACATTCATCCAAACTATTATCAGTTACAGTTAATGCTTTTTGCATGTAAATGCATTCGGTCACAACTTGCCTTTTGTTCATTTTTTTTTTTTACCAAAAAATAATATATACAATCTAAATCATCCACCATACTTGCCTGATTTAGTACACTATAACTTCTCTTCATTCCCATAAATTAGACTGAAGTTAAAGAGCTTTATTTTGATGACATTATGACCATACAAATAGTTATGATGTGTACTTTGAGGGCAGTTCCTTCTAAGTACACATCATTACATTAAAGCGAATTAAAGTGTACATTCAAGTAATTATTAAATTGCTGAAACTGGTGAAAGCTGCAAGGGTTTATGTTAAATAATGAACCATATGAAATAGGAGTTTCTATTTCCTTTTATTGACCAAGAATTCTTTGATATACTGGGTATTTGGTTTGTATTCCATTAGTCAGAACATAAACTAAATCTCTTCAGTCATAGTATATGGGGTTAAATATTACTATTTCTTATGAGAAAAACATTCTCTGATTAGTCTAGTATGTAGAAGTTAGAGGTATGTCAATTTTTAAATCTAATTCAGTTTGAGATTTGCCTCTGTTTTTGATAATCAATGAGATATTAATGTATTTGGTTTGATTATCTAAAAAACAAAATTGTAAAATTAACTTTGTACTTATTGATTCATATCTTTAAAAAATATGACAAAAAAAGCACATTAATCTTTTTTAAAAATATTTTATGGTAACTGTATAGCTATCAACTTGTTGATTAGTAAAAATGTTTATGAATGAATCTTTTATAAAGTTGGAAATTCTATATTTGTTGAATAATACTAATGATTTTCGTATGATATTCTCTTTATAAAGTTATTTTAACTATTGATCTCGAACTATTAACTTCATATTGCAACTCTATCTCAAATTACATAACAGAAAAATTAAACTATGATATCATGATTTTCTCTTAATTTCTTTGTTACAAAATAAAACATTTTATTTACATTAATTCTGTAACAGTATTAAATTGTATTAAATTTATTTTATTATTTTTAGACTAATTTTTATGTTTGAAAAACTACTTTTCTTACATGTTTTTTAACGTTAAATAAAAATGTACTTCATGAATGGCATTTGTTTAAAAACTTCTTTTTCTTCAAATAAAAAGATATTATATGTCATTATTTTATCCTGTATGATTCTATAAGCTTGTAAAGGATTTTCATCATATATAATAAAATAAGTCCTTTATGAAAACTGATTATTTTAAATCGATTGTAAATTAAAATATTTTGAAATTTTAATCATGTATTTCCATAGTAGCTTCATTTTTTTTACTAAATAAAAATTGAGACAATAAAAAGGGAAAAACCATGTTCTTTGTAGCAAGAGTTTAATGGAGACGAAAAGTCATTTTTAGTTTGCATTTAGTTTTCCTGCAGTTTATTTAATGTTGTTGCTTCTTATTTTCTGCTGTTTCATTATTAAATTACAAGGGTTCTATCTTTTTTTTTTTTTTTTTTTTTAATGAAGTATGTAATTTTTTATTTCAAATTTAAGGAGAATTTAATGGTTGATTCATCATTATCTGCTCAAAAAGTATTTTATACATAAATGTAATGAATATATATATATATTAATTATTCAAGTTATTATATATATTTTCTTTCCCATCTATCTTTTTTTTATTATTAGAGATGATCGCCATGCTCCTCCAAATAAAAGAAAGAAGATGCAGCAGAAAGATGAAGAAGAAGAAGATGATGAAGACTTGAATGACTCAAATTATGATGAGGTATTTGTAATAAAAGTTTAATGAATTGCTTTTTTATAACTATTCTGACTGTAGTATAGAATTTAGTATAAGTAATATTTCATATATACTTGTTTAAAATTATTTATTTTTTGTTGAATAAATTTCTGAATTAATATGATAATAGAGCATTCAAGAAATCTTAGTGATTTATAGTGCAAATCAGTAATTAATTGATTATGATATTAGTAATTAATAATGGGAATAATAATTGATATAACATTGGCCTTATCCATATGAACTGTTAATAAAAATATATCATTATATATAATTAATTATTAAAGTATTTATTACTATCAACAAATTTTATACAATAAAAGATATTATTAATCAATTTTTTTCTATCATTATCTTCTGAATTTTAATTATGTTTACAAATTTACTTTTAAAGTTAATGTTGAATTCATTTCCTGTGTATAAAAATGGTGTTATTATTAATACTGATTGCATTTTGATATTTAAAAATGATTCTTAAATTCCGAAAACTATTTAGATTGTCTTAATTTGTCATTTAATTTATAGTTTGCTGGATATGGAGGCAGTTTATTTAGCAAAGATCCTTATGATAAAGATGATGAAGAAGCTGATGCAATCTATGAAGCCATTGATAAAAGGATGGATGAAAAAAGAAAAGAATACAGGTGTGTTAAAAAATTGGTATTAATTTTGTTCATATTTTTTTCTTTCTTTGTTTTATTTTTCTTCCATTATCCCTACTACTTTAACTCGTTTATATGTATAAATAGTTCATGCGTTGACACTGTGAAGCTCTTAGCTTTTCTCAGAATATAAATTTAATCACTAATTTATTTAATTTTATACATAGTATATAAATCTATTGACAATCTAAAAATAGTTATTTTTCTTTCAGTATTTCTAGTTTTTAAGGCAAACACTATGGCAAAGGATATACCTCTTTTCACAGATTAAGAAACATCTAGAAAAATATTTTCATTCAGTATCAATTTTCACTGTATGAAAATTGCTGTAGAAATTTTTTCTGTGAAAAGTGCTTAAATTTGAAAGCTAATCATAAGCATCAGAAGAACTTGTTTGTTTTCTTTTAAAAAAAAAAATTGCTTTTTGAAGACAGATAGGAATATTTAAAAACAGTTCCCAGATATGGTTGAAATCATGTTTGAAATTTTCTTATTTGCTGAAAAATATTTTTTGTGGATTCACAATTTAAAATAAATAAATGAAAGAAAATTTCTAATTAATAAAAATTGATTAAAATTTTTCTCATAAATATGACAAAAATTTCCATATATATATATATATATATATTGTCACGTAGATACTATAGAACACAATGACACACACACACACACAAGAGGTAGAGCTAAACCAATTTATTAACTGAGAGAATCGAGAGAATACAGTAACTGACAAATCCTCTGCTTATATATAAGCAGAGAAAGTTCCAGAATACTTTTCTGGAGACAGTAAAAAAAGTCCAGAACACTTGTCTGGTAAACTAAAGAAATGTCCAGTATCTTCTGGAACATGAAATAAAGGAAAACATAAAATCAAGGAATAAAGTATTTACATATACCATTAATCTCAGTGTCTCTATCGGGATTCGAACCCAGGTCCCTTGATCACAAGACCCGTGCCATGGAGATTCGACAGTCTTTCTTCAGTGCAGCAATATATACAGGGTGTTGCTGCCTAATTCGACCGACAAATTCAGAGCGGTGATAGTAGGCATCAAGAGGATAAAGAATTACCATACAACATGGGGTCCCAAACGTC
>JAPMOR010015119.1:25128-62914 GCA_026543865.1 Argiope aurantia | reverse complement strand
ACTGTCTTCAAACTGCATTCTGCTTCACAACAAATAATGTTACATATATATATATATATATATATACACCTTATATTGCATATTTTATTTATCATTATTATTCTGCAACAGCTCCAAAAATATTTATAAATTAATCACTTTTGGTTATTGGCTCTAGTTCATCAGGAATATTGGTTATGTTTAATAATAGATCAAATCTCTTGCATATATCTTGGTGTTCATGATACCCTCAAAATAAGCATTTTGCCACATCAAATTATGATGCTCATTGGAGTGTGTTATTTTAGTAGTCTTACACTTGCTCTGTTTGTTTTATAAAGGAACTTTCCTAGTGGAGCTGATTTCACATGGCATCATGATGTCAGTAAAGTATAACTGTCTGAAATTTTTCTTCATACTGCATATTGTCTTTTGCAATCAATGTAATTTCACTATTTTTTATTACTCATAAACTGTCATGTCAAAGAATAATAAGTGGAATCCTCCTTCTTTACTTTTCAATGATGGAAGAAAATCTTACCATTAAATGTTTGATGGAAAACAGAAAACAGTTTTAATTTTAATGTGACAGTCAAATCTGTTATTGAAATTTATGCATGAAAATATTCTTAAAAATTGTCGAAATTCTCATAATAAACATTGCTATAATTAAAAAGATATTTTTAAAAATTTCAAAATTAGTTTTTATTCAATAATATTTTAGGAAATTATCAGGAAAAAAACATCAAAATCTTTGTTTTTAATTAAATAAAATCTCAAAAAATTTCTCTGAAGTGCATGTCCATCTTTAAGCATACCTGTGCTAAATTTAATAATCCTAGATCAAATGGTCTATCCTGCATATTCCTAACACTAAAAAAAACCATTATTATTATTATCATTATAAGGCACTAGAGTAAAGGATGCAGGAAAAATTGAAAAAAGAAATATATTAATTTGAAGTTAAATTTTCTGTTAAATATTTACCTACATCAAGTCAAAAATCTAATTATTAATTTTCATTAACTATTAATTTGAATTTTTTTAATTAATTTTCTGTTAATCTTTATAGCTACATATGAATTATTAAATTACTGCAGTTAATTAAATAATCTTGAATGTGTTCTTAAGGTACTTTAAAATAGTAAATATATATTAATTTTTTTTTTTTAATGTCAGCAGTTAATTCTTATTAACCACTGATGCATACATGCTTAATTTTATACTTATTTTTCTTATACGTATCAGTGATTAATTTTTTTACCTATCTATAAATGAAAAGAAACTATATTTTAAAATAGAGTTATTAGAATTTCTTGGAACATTTTCTTTGGTCTTAAGATACATGAACATGTTATTGTTCATATATGGTGTAGTTTCCTATGAATTATCTGTTGCAATAGTCATTTTGTATATTTAATTAAAATATTCATGAATTGAAAGTTAGAGAAAAGCCATTGAAAAGATTGCTTTAAAAATTTTTTGGAGTATTTTGAATATTATTTTATTTTTATCGTATTTAATTTTTTATTTTTTCAGAGAAATGAAGTTGAAGGTGGAATTGGAAAGATATCGTCAAGAGAGGCCAAAAATCCAGATGCAGTTTTCAGACTTAAAGGTTGAACTTTTGTTATTTATAATTTTGTATGTCATTTTATTTTGTTTGTAAGAAATATCAATATTTACTAATTAATTTTTCATTCTATTAAATTTTAGAGAGATCTAGCTCATGTGAGTGAGGAGGAATGGAAAAGTATTCCTGAAGTAGGAGATGCTAGAAATAAGAGGCAGAGAAATCCAAGACCAGAAAAGTAAAAAAATGAGTTTTTGTATTCTACTCATCTTTCTTTTTCTTGCCTAATTACTATTTATACATATTTTAAGTTCATGGTAGAGCATTATCTTTTTTTACAGTGTAAATTGCAAAGAGCCACTTACATAGATAAAAATATACTGGAAAAATTAAATGTTTCAGATGTATACATTATTGATATAAAATAGTGTTTCATTTTTATTTCTGGTATTTTACTTTTGTACTTCGATTTACTTTGTACTTGTCTAGGATTCCCACAGTCCTTAAAAATTCCTTTAATTTTATTTTGCTTTTTAGAGCCCAAGAGAAGTACTTGATTTCTCATTCACAGAATATACATATATTATATTTTGAGGTGAAAAGAGAAATTATGTTTGTTATTTTTGCCTTAAAATTCTACTAGCAGAAAATGATTATTAATATAAGGAAATGAGAGAGGGTGAAACAGAACAACACCATCATATTTGTCAAAAAAATATTACAACAGTCTCAGCAATTGGAGAGATACTATTATGTTTCTCATTGTGTCTTCACAGTGCTTAAATATAGAACCAATATGATCTTTCAAGAGTGGGGAGAACTATTATTCTTACTAGAAAATGTCAAACTAGTTCTGAGAAATGTCCATTACTGTAAGATTGCCAAGAAATTACCCTGTGGGCCAATAGAATGCTCTTACTTAATTTCATTTAGTATTGTAATATACCTTTAAATATCTGGTATTAATGTGTTTATTCTAATATTTGATGAAGCATTCATCCAAGCTTTGCAAACAGAGCTAATGGATTTAAACAATCAGTTTTTTAAAAAGAAATAACTGATCAGATTCAAATCAGATATGTAGCTTTGGTTTTCATGGGCCATCCACATCTTGACTTAGTTAATGATAAAAGGCAAAAGAAGAAAAAATCATGATTAATAGATTTGGGCAATTATAATCTTCATGCTGTCAACAATTCATTTAGACATCCTTAAATAGTATCATGTAGGATATTAAACTTTTTTTTAATTTAATGTTTATTATTTATTGAAGGAGTTGCCAATATGCAAGAAGAACTCCTTAAAACATTCAGAAAGTTTTTATTGAAAAAGAAATTAAAATGTGGAACAGTTGGTGTTATATGTTGAAAAGGACTATTTACCTTCGCTTATATCGAAATCATATAAATTTGTTGCAAAATCTAGCAAAAATCTGACCCTGCCTATGAAACTGGACTTTTCCTTCTTGTTGACCAAAACCTAATCTATCTAACCATTTTTAGCATTCTTCTATCCCACCTTTTCATTTTTGTCTCAGGGTGCTGGAAAGGTACTGGTTGTTGGAAAACTTTGTGTCATGAATGTTCTTGAAACTGTAAATAGTATTTCTAAGTTTGATGTGTCATATATTCATGTATTACTGTCAGCAAAGTTAGTGTGAAATTTTAGGACAGAATGTTAAAAATTCTTTCTAATTAGAAAAACAGCCAAAAAAGTGAAACATAAATGTCAGGATTTTGTATATATTTTTATTTATAGAATTATAGATAAGTCTTTTTTGATTTTGTATTTACCAAATATTTGAGTTGTTTAGATTTAAAAAGAATGCTAAATAAGTGCACTCCTACTATAAAAGGGTTAAAGTCTTTTTTTTTTTTTTTTTTCATTTTTTAGAAATTGAAAGCAATTACAAGAAAAAAAAATGCAATTCTATTTTAAAAGAATATAAAAAATTTTTAGAATGATGTAATTTGTAGTAGAATTTGTGTAATTAGACATATGTTTTTTTTATCAAATATTTGGAAAATCAAAAGCCTTTTTAGAAGTTCTGTAGTATAATTAAGATTCTGATGATACTATCTCATAGCCAAACCATAGTCGGAGAATTTCTTTAAATAAAAATATTTAGGTTGAAAAATTAAAAAAATTAATATGTGTTGCAAAAAGAAAAATTGTTGTTTGACTGAATGTTGATTTGAAAAAATGTGGTATAATAGAGAATTTTCATATCACAAAACAATTTTGATTATTTTTAAAAAGAAAAAGCCTTCTCTAAATACATTGAAAACTCTAAGATGCAAAGATTACACTCTCAAAATGATGAAAAGAGTGAATGAGGGATGTACATTGATAAATAAATGATTTAACATCAAAAAGATAGAAAATTGAAGAGATGGTTTCTACACAGCAGAATTTTATAAATAAGTTGTAAAGGTAGAAAAAAATAGAGATTTTCAATGGATAGCAAATCAAATAATTTTAATAATTAAAGCATTAATTCAAAGTGTAAATTTTAAAATGCTTTAATAGCATATTGTTTCTGATTAATTTGTTTAAATGTAATTAAAGATTTGTTAATTTATATCTATCTTGAATTTTTCTCTTCATTCTGTGAATCACAAAACAAAAATAAGATTTGAGATTCTTATGAGTTTGACATTTTTTTAATGAATTTTTTTTAAAACTAAAGTATGATTATGTATATGAAATGAACACCAAATAGGAATTAACGTGAAATTAGCATCTAATAGTAGCCTACAGTAGGGTATTTGCACTGCGATCTGAAAGCCAACTTTTTGCTTTAAATTTTTTGCTTACTAACTGCAAAATAAGTAAAATAAGTACCTTTGTGGTTTTGACTTAAACATCTTGAATCAGTAAGCAAAATATTATTAGTGAATCTTAATGTTTTAATAAAACTTTTATTGAAATTTATCATTTTCAATTTTATATCTAAAGTATGTAATTTTATGATTTTTGAATTTTCAAAAAATCTTTTCTAAAAAAGGCCCTTGTAAAGCCATGGAATCCTCCCCCACATTCGATAAAAATGAGAATTCACTTATCTGCTGTTTGTATGATGTGTATTCTTTTAATTTGGCACCTTTTATAGAATGAGTATGAAATTCTAAAATACAATAAATGTTTTCCTGAATAAAACATTAAAATTTTACTAACTAATATTTTGTTATAATATAAACGAACATTTATTCAAGACAAAACTGTTATTGCAGTTTATTGGAATACTAAATAGATATCAGTTTGCCATTCTTATTCCTTATGTTATTGTTATGTTTTCTTCAGTCTACCTGCTTTATAAAATTCACATATTTTTTCCATCCCATACATGACTTCATCTTTACTTATAATGTTTTATGTTGATTATGAAGCTTTTTTTATCTCCCACTTAAACTGTCCGTCTTAATGTGAAACATAAAATTTAATAACTATAAAATCGAGGATTTCAATATATTATGAACATAGAAAATTTGAAAAAATCAAATAAAGTGTTTCATGAAAAGATTACTGACAAAAATGAGATATTGTTATATGTAATAATAAAATTATTTAAATAATATGCAGTTTTAGATATTGTATACATATGGTTTAAAATGGAATCCATGTTGCTAGATCTAAAAAGTAGTTTATTTTAAGTTTCATTTAATTTTTATATCTTGTTATGAAAATGTTTTTCTATATATATATATTATTATCTAAAAGCTTTCATTAAAATTCATGCTGTTTGTAATTTAACATTTAAAGATACTCTTCTAGATATTTGTGAAAGGGAAATATATTCCATTTATAGGGTGAAGGTCTAGATACATTGAACTTATTTAGATATTATCTTATATATAAGTCTATATACAAAAATTCTCACATTAATTCTGAAAAAAAAAATAATGAATGAAAATTGTTTACACATAATAAGTATGTTATTTTTGTTTTTATTGAAAGTTTTCAACTATACATTGTTAAAAAATTGTGAAATTTTTCTTAATTCATTCAACACTAAACTAATCCAACCCAGCTGTGATTAAAATTGTATACTATGAGTCTGTTTCTGTTTTAAATGAAGATTGCAGGAGGGAAAGAAAAGTGTCTCTAAAGGTGCCCTCACTTTACGTCTTGGACTCCTCTTTTGCTCTATAAATCATCCCCATAATGACCCAATGGTATAGAATTTGCACGATCAGATTGGGCCAGTACTGACATGGGTAATTACTATACTTTAACAGGCTTAAATTCTAAAGATTTTATTTACTTTTCTTATTTAGTAGGAAGTACATCATGATCTTATTTCTTATTTGCATATATTTTTTGAATGTAATGCTCTGCCATATATGGATAAGAATTGCTTAAGGTATTTTGATTCCAAGATTAAGGTATTTGATTAAGGTATTTTGATTCCAAGATAATGAATCCACTCATTATATAATTAAAAATATTTATTATTTTTTGTACAAATAGAAACACAATTTTTTCTTCTCAGTATCAAATATTAAAAGTGCTCAAAATCATCTTATGCTATGATTTTTTTTAGATACACTCCTGTACCAGATTCTATTTTAGCCAAAGCTGGTATGTCAAATGAGTCATCTCTTGACCCACTGCAACAGGTACCTTTTTTTTATCAATTAAAATTTTCAGGTTTTTTCCTTCAAATTAGTTTTTTTCCCCCTTGTTTACCAAAATGTAAGCAGTGATAAAGTTTATTTAGTAAAAATTCTATAAATAAATTTTATCTGAAATGTGATTTTCATTTTCAATATGTTAAAAAAAATCCAAGATTTAATTTTTTTAGGGTTTAGTCAATTATTATTTTTTTAAGAATATCCATAGATATTTAAGAAAGAATTTTTTGAAGCATAAAAAGAATTGTATTAAAATATTATTTTTAAAAAATCAAATATGTTTAGATAGATAAAGAGCTAAATAAGAATATTGACAAATTATTTTATTACTATTAATTATATATATAAACACTCTTTTCATCTAGTCAATTTTTTCCTTCCTAGGGGAAAAAAAAAAATCTTAACTCTGAAACTTTTTGCTAAATTCTGTTTTCTTATATTTCTATTAAAAGAGAAAGTAATAGTAAATTATATTTCCTTTTTATTTTATTTAAAATTGTATCTATAAGTTTTTTCAGAAAATAATCTTAACATATTTTTTTTTAACTTCTTGTAGATAGTTGATTTATAATTAAATTTTGCAATTCATTAGCTTACAAATTAGTGTAGCTAATTCTGTTATACTTTTTTTATATTTTAAAAGCCTTGGATTATTTATTTTAATAATAATACTGAACTTTAATAATAATACTGAATAATCATTATTTATTATTTTAATAATAAATAATGATAATGCTTATATGTCTTTTATGCTTATACAGAAAGATAAAAGCAAGATCTATTCTAATTATCAACATATCAACTTTAACAAATTGTTAATTAATATATATATATATTTAGGGATTTGGATCTGGTCTCATGACTCCTTATTCTGGAACAAATACTCCTGGAGGTATCATGACTCCAGGTTGGGCTACTTCTACTGTAGATCTAGATTTGAGAAAAATAGGTCAAGCCAGAAATGCTCTAATGGATATCAAACTTAATCAGGTTATTGATCATTATTACTTTTTTAGTGTAATGGGTATATTAGCTGCATTTCTTTTAAAATTGTATATATAGACATGAAAGAATAATGACTTTTATTCTGTCCTGAAGTTTAAGTTTAAATTACATCTGTATTTTTGTTTATTTTATGAATTTATAATGTATGAGGAATTTATCTTTGTTAGAAATTGAAATATTTTATTTATGTTTGCATACATGTCTTTGTATATTATGACTCCTTTTATGAATAAAATATATCTATTTCATTAAAGGGAAGAAAAGGAATTAAAGTAAAAAATATGTATGTATGCATGCAAGAGAAACTGTTGACAAAAATTTTAATATATGTTTTCCTATGTGTGGAATAAATATTATTTTAAATTTTTTTACATAAAATTTCAAAATTGGTTTAAAATTTCAATGAAGTTTACATTTTTTTAATTAAATTTGAATGATAAATCAAAAATATGTCACTGCTATATAACTTGACATTTTGTATTTTCTATTTTATTAAAATTCAAATTTGTACTTAATATATGTGTATAAAATTATTAATTAACTATTTTTATTCTCTTTTATATTAGCAAATTTTCAAATTTTTACTATGCATCAATTAATTTGAGCAATATATATATGGAGCACACATTTTAAAATTATATCAGAATAACTTATTATTCGTAAAGCTTTCTTTCATTTATTAATTACTCTTTATTGTGCATATAAAAAATGTTAATTTAAAATCACCTTTCTGATTTATAAAATATTTATGTGGCACTGTATTCTTTTCAAAGACATCTGTTTCCACTAATACACTAATTTTTTATAAAATGAAATTTTATCATTGTCTATTTGTGAATATTTTCACATTGTTAACTCAAATTATAAATTGCATCATTCTGGTTATTATAGAAACCTTCATCATTGTTATTAAAATTTCTCAGTGTTGAAACATTCTTTTCAAATTCTGATAGATTATAGCATGTGCCAATTATATCATAATAAAGTAAAATGCTGATATTATTTTTATATTGAAATTATTGAATGAATACAGTCAAAAGACTAACTTTATTAACATTATCTATTGTGCTGTTTTTATTTTACTGTATGAATTTATGTAATATTCCTCTTTAATATTTTGTAAAAGTTATACTTTTATCTAAAGTTTTCTAATAATGTTTTAATTACAATCAACATATTACATTCATTACAACAACTCAGTATATTAAATTTGTTTCCATTTTGAAATAGATTTTAACAAAATTTCTTTTATATATAGTGAGAAATATATTTCTGTGACTGTGACATAAAGGATTCTAAATTACTTTTATTAAAATTTCCAGATGATTTGATTGAGTATGCTTGATTTGCAAGGACAATAATGGATTTTGTTCTTTTAAAACAGTGTACTTCTTAAATTTGATGAGAACATAATGTTCTTTACTTGTTGATTAAAAAAGATATATATATATATATATAATTGTGCAGCTATCCTATTTGAATTAAGAACAAAATATATTTTGTACTATATGTCTCTGACGTATGGATTTATATTTGAGATTTTGACTTTTAAATATTTCATATAATCAAAGGAATTGTGTTTCAGGTTTCTGATTCGGTTAGTGGTCAGACTGTTATTGATCCAAAAGGGTATCTTACTGATTTACAATCAATGATTCCTATGCATGGAGCTGATATTAGGTACAAATCTTATGAGTATTTTTTTTAAAAATCTTTATCACATTATGATTCTTTTTAACCTCATCTTTTCTTAAAATGGTTTTTTGATTAATGTTATGTTTTTATTTATTTTTTATTTTTGTATTGTTTTGCTTAAGAAATGCCATTTCTCTAAAAGTTTTTATTTAAGAATAAATACTTTTAGATATAATATACACATAGTTTAATAAATAATATTTATTAATGAATTGTTTATAATTAGGTTTTTTATATATACACAGATAAATAATAAACAATGCATTAAAATTATGCAAAATTAAGATTCTTTTAATTTTACAATCTCAGGAAAGGCCTTTTCAAATACCCAGATTATGTCTGTAATTTTAAAAAAGCACCCTTTAAATAACTATCATTTCTTATTTTAAAGAATGAATGAATTTTTTTACTTGCATATCTAGATAAAGGTTTTGAAGAATTGTCATCTTGGAAATTCATAAACCATGCATAATGCTGCTTATATTTCAAGATAAAATTTCTTTGTAACATTTTTTGAATTATGCAGTATATTTTTGTTAAAACATTGTTAATTTGATATAGCATTTCTTTATATGATTATGTTTTAGCATCATATTTATTTTATTGTTTTGAATTTATATTTTTTCATTTAGGCTTAGTTACAGATGTTTTTTTTAATATTAAAACTAGTATTTATTTAGCCAATACATTTCCTTACAGTGATATTAAAAAGGCCCGACTATTATTGAAGAGTGTACGAGAAACTAATCCCAACCATCCTCCAGGTTTGTGAAAGTATTATTTCTATATTGATTTTTTTAAGGACATAAAGCATATCAAAGCAATATTATTGTGTAAAAGCAAATTAATAATGAAAAAAAAAAGATTTTAATTCTTTATTCATTTTATTACCTCTCTTTTTAAAAAAACATTAGTTAAAATAATGATTGTATTATATGTTAATTATATAGGCATAGTGGTAATAATTAGTTATGCCTAACAGAAAATTTCACTTAATTCCTAATTTTTTAATATAGCATTTATACATCAGAGTTTTTTAAGATTTTGATTTATATTTTAAGATTCTTAGATATTTTTAAAATTTTTTTTATTACAAAAATGGAATAGAGTATAATGTGATTTTATTTTACTCCATAAATTACTAATTAACTTTAGTATGATATTTAAAACCTTATTAACCTATTTAGTAAAAGAAATATATTTGACTTTATAAATTTACTTTTAGCTTGGATAGCTTCAGCTCGTTTAGAAGAAGTTACTGGTAAGTTGCAAACAGCCCGTAACTTGATTATGAAAGGATGTGAAATGTGTCCTAAATCTGAAGATGTGTGGTTAGAAGCTGCAAGGCTACAGGTCAGTCCTCTCCCTCCCTTTTTTTCATTATTTTTAAGTATTTTTAAAAGTTTACATTTTAAGATATATATAAAAGTAATGGAAGTTTCAACCATGATCAAGGAAGACCTATAACAATAAAATCAACATTTTTGCATAAAGTTACATTATTTATGTTGCATTTTTTCCCCACATTTGAAAATGAAAATATTTTAACTTGCTGTAAGAAGAATCATTTTTTTTCTTCTTTTTAATGATTAAAATGTCATTAATCCATTTTGATCATTAAAAATGATTCTTGACAACATTTTAATCATTTCTAATGATTTTTTTTAATTCATAAAAGATATTTTTAGACAAATGTTGTCTATGTTAGAGGGATGCTTGTATGCATATGCAGTTATGATTAATAAATATAATTTTTCTGTACTTGGAAGTTTATTGGTTTACTTTTTTTACAAAAATATGTTCAATTGGTTTCTGTTACCTAATATTTGTTGTTCAATTAATTGCTCAAAGTCTAAATCATTTTCATCACAACTAATTCATTCGTTGTTGCTATCTTTATCATCATTACCTCCACCTGTAATAAATTTTGCTAAATTAATACAACCATAGACATAAATTTCTTCCTCTACATATTTGATCAAAATATTTTTCACATTTGATGAAATCTTCTTCTAGAACTGTAGAGTGCTAAATTAGCTATTAAAAAGTGTTTATGCCAAAATGTTGTCAAAAATCATGGGATTTTTTTGAATGACCTCATTTTCTATCTTTTATTGTGGTAAATTTGTTCAGGATTTTTTTTCTTCATTGAAGCATTTCTGCTCTGGTTCTTTAACTAGATAATAAGTGTAATGGTAGAAAGCAAAAACTTGACAAAAGGAAAGATAGTGTGGCTGAAATGTTTGTGGATGCAATTTCTTAGTTTATTCTGCCATTGTAGACTTTATGTTAATAAATAAAAGATAGATCACAAATACAATCAAAAGTTTATTGTAAACAAAAATATTATGAGATAATAAACTATCACCAATAATTTTTTAAAAATTATTTATATATAACTGAAGTATAAAGATGTTTAATTCAGTAATATTTCTTTGTATTTTTATTAAATTTTATTCATTTCAGCCTGCAGATTTAGCAAAAGCTGTTATATCTCAAGCTCTACGTCACATTCCAATGTCTGTGCGATCATGGATTAAAGCTGCTGATTTAGAAACTGAACTTAAAGCTAAAAAAAAAGTATTTAAAAAGGTGAGCATATTTCAACTGTTAATGCATTGGATTATTATTTGAATAATAAAATGCTGGCCAAAATTTTCATTCTGTAAATTTACATATTTTCTTAACTTAAAATATCATTGAGTTTAAATTTCAAAGATATTTAATACTTTTAAAAATTAAATATTTTATATTATTAGTAAATTGTTTTATTATTACATTTGTTAAATAAATTATTCGTTGATATTTTTACAAAAAGCTACTTTATCTGCCTTAAAACAAACTTTAAAAGAATCAATCAGAAGTAATAAATATACATGAAATTCACATAATATTTTAATAAGTTTATATATATTTATATGTTTCAGTTGTAAGTAATTGAATTTATTTACCCAGCATTTGTTAATAGTTAGATGACCAGGCATGTTATAAATATATTTTAATAATATATTTTATTTATTTAATAATATATTTTAATCATATTTTATTGCTTTTTTTATCCTTTTAAACTCATTTACTATAAATTGCACTTATCACTGAAGATGGTTACGATTTTTTATGCATTTATGACCCCTACAATGTAAAATTAAGCTATTAACTGGATTTTAAAATTTGTATAACTATTTTTAAAAAAGAAACTTAAATTTAAATACCTTTAATTTTAGGCACTTGCTCATATTCCAAATTCTGTTCGTTTATGGAAAGCTGCTGTAGAATTGGAAGAACCTGAAGATGCTCGAATCCTTTTGAGCAGAGCTGTGGAATGTTGTCCTACCAATACAGATCTTTGGTTAGCATTAGCACGATTGGAAACTTACGAAAATGCGCGAAAAGTACTTAATAAAGCTCGTGAAAACATTCCTACTGATCGACTTATTTGGATCACTGCTGCAAAATTAGAAGAAGCAAATGGAAATAGTAGAATGGTGGAAAAAATTATTGATCGTGCTGTAACTTCTTTAAGGGCTAATGGTGTTGAAATCAACAGAGAACAATGGCTTAATGATGCTGTTGAATGTGAAAAGGCTTTATCTGTTTTGACATGTCAAGCAATTGTTCGTACTGTCATAGGTATTGGTGTTGAAGATGAAGATCGCAAGCATGCTTGGATGGAAGATGCAGACTCGGTAATTATGATGTTTTTAAATAAGTTGTTTCTGCTGTTTTATAATTACACTCAATTTGCTTCTAAAAATTATTAGGGCTATTCAATGTCAATAAAATATTTGTATGTATGGCTTCACTGAACAAAAATCTAAAAGGATCTAGACCAAAGCATTTTTCTAAAATATTTAATGATATGGATGAATGCATGATTTTTCCCACTTGCATTATTATTTTGCTATATTTGCATAAAAAAATTCTGGAATGTAAAAAAGGAGGGGGTTATTTTTTATCATTAGTTGGTTGGTAATATATTTTAATTTTTACTTGTTTTAGTTTTTGTAAAAAAATCAAAATTTATCTTTTAAAGATATAATGTTTAACCGCCAATAATTCTTGTGTTGAAGTTTTTGTTTTATTTACTAAATACCTCTTCTCTTCCCATTTATAGGAGTTTGATTCAGTTGCTTTGAAAGTAATTGCATTTGTTTGACATCTATTTGTCATACTAAAAATATATACATTTGTTTCTAAATATTAATGAAATTTAAAAAACAAATTATTTTTAGGATGTTTATTAACTTTGAAATAATATGTTTACTGTTATTAAAATTCAAGAATATGTCATAAGTTTTAAGAAAATACTTTTAAAAAATATTTTATAAGGGTCTTATTTGCATGCAGTGCTTAACATCACTTGTTTAGAATGAAATTATAATGAAATGTGTTTGCTGAAGCCCAAGGAGCTTGATGATTTATCCATTTCCTTCTTAATTGAAATATTGCATAGACATTCATTCCAAATGGGCTAACTGATACTATTTGAAGAAACTTTGTAAAGCTTATATTTTTTATTGTTATTATTTTATTTGGAATACTTTACTTTTTTTAGGAATTTCAAATAGTTACAAAATAGTGTGTTTACATATTTAAATATATTCTAATGCATTTCCTTTTTTCTTTCTTTCTATTTAGACCATTCGATTTCTTAGAAGTTTTACTAATTTTATATGACTTTGTATGTTTGGTTTCTTTCAGTGTGCAAATCAAGGAGCATATGAGTGTGCTAGAGCCATTTATGCACATGCTTTATCAATGTTTCCTAGTAAGAAAAGCATATGGTTACGAGCTGCTTATTTTGAGAAAAATCATGGTACCAGGTAAGACATTTTTTAAGTACGTCTTTTTACCTGAATTTATTTTATAAGCAGTGTATCATTACTACTCTTGCTATTATCATTAAAATATTTTTCTAAATAGCGGTAGGGAGCATCAATTAAAATTCACCAAGTTTTGAAATATTATGCTTCATTTTAGTTAAATTGTTTCCTAAAAACTAGTTACAATTTCTATTAAAATGTCTTTTAAAAAATAGTTTCGCTAATAAGATTTCAGAATATGATAATCGTTTAACTCTATCTCTGTAAAAGAAAAAAAAGAAAAAAACTATAATTCTGAAATCCCTGGCTTCCTCTCGTTGATTTTATTTTCTTTATTCAGTTTATGAATATCACATTAATGCTTGTCCCCTGTTTAATTTTGAATTGCTTCCTCATCCTCACCCCGCTTCCAATCACTGCATATTTTACGCTTGTATATTTTGATCATCACTGCAGAGATGATAATTATTAACAACAGAAATCTGTTAGCTATTATCATGTTTTTTGTAAGAATTCTCTGATCAACAGATGAGAATTATTCGCATTTTATAATGACTAATGATGAATTGACTGACTGAAAATGGCTAATTTATTTTTTATTGTTTTATTTTATATTCTTGATATTTAAATGAGCTTCATACTCTCAATTATATTCAACTGCTCTGTAGTTGTTTTTTTATTGCAGTTTTTTAAAAAATTACTATGTTACTATCTTACTATCACATTTTCTTAAATTATAGCTGAACAAGTTTTTCAGCGTTTTTTAATTTAAAATTGTATGTAGTATTTAATTATATGTAGTTTTTTTACTATGTTTCCTTAATATTCAAAGCTGATTTTCTTAATTGTTGAAGACTTGGTGAATTGAAGCTCTGTTTCGTTTCAAATACTTTTTTGGGGGGCAGGGGGGGATTATTTTTATTTTGAATGAACTAATGATCTTAGTCAAAATAAAATGGGATTAAAAAAATTTAGTTGAAACTAACAATCAACTAACTTTTTCTATGGGCTTCATTGAATTAATTATATTTTTGTCTTAAATGAGAATTAAGGGTTTCTTATTCTTATAAGATTTGTCTACTTATTTTTCTACATTATTTTGTTTCATTTCTGACTAACTAGTATTACTTCTATTGCATATAAAGAAATAATGTTTTTTTAATTCAAAATTGTTATTTCATGTACAGAGAATCTCTTGAAGCCTTGTTGCAAAGAGCTGTTGCCCATTGTCCAAAAGCTGAAGTTCTATGGCTCATGGGAGCTAAGTCAAAGTGGCTTGCTGTAAGTTACTTTTAATTTGTTATGCAAATTTTCATATTCTAAAATTTTCAGATTATTAAATGCTGTTGTTATCTGTGTTAAAATCTGTGTTATTTCTCCATCAGGAAATAAAATTAGTCAAACTGTAGATCAAACTATTACATTATAAAATTCTTATTAGTATAGGTTGTCGATGAAGTAAATGTGGAATTTAACGAATTTGTCATTTTTTGAGTACATATAAAATTAAGAATCTGTAGTAAAGTTTAGAAAGCTTATTGTATTCTTTAACCTTCAAGTAAATTTATTTTTATGAATTTAATAGAAAAATTACTTGTTTGCAAAATCATTGTTAACTCAGAGCTTCACTAGAAAAGAAGAAAAATTGTGTTTCTTGATTGGCTGAGATAAGATCTGCTATTTCTGTCCAAAGAAAATTTAAATGACAGTTAAAGTAAGAACGGCTGCATATAAATTTTGTATCCAAATGAACAATATAAAAAAAGTCAACCTAAATATGTAATTTTTCTGTTTTATTGAAATCATCATTAAAAAAAGTTTGAAATTTAAGTAATTTAATCTAGACAGATTAAGCTTTTTAATTTATTCAATAGATTCTTTCTATCACATTTCTCACAAAGCCAGGACTATTTTAAATTGCACATTTATGAGCATATTATATTTTTTAAAAAAGGGATCTATTAACAAGCTTCTGCCATACACTTGTAAAATGTAGACACTCTTTATACTGTGCAAACTTCTGATTGTTTAAAATGTATACATTAGACATTTTATTTCTTCTGCTTTTTGTCAGAATAAAATTTCATTTTATTATTTTATGAAGAGAAAACTGTCATTTAAAATTTTAACATGTGGGTATTAATTTTTTTAAGTTATTGTACTATTAAAACAAATTTTCTATTTTAAAATTCATTTGTTTTTGAAATTTTATCTTTTAAACTAGTAATATTACCTCAGTTATGTTTAGTGATATTTTGTAATTTGATGTTTTTCAGGGTGATGTTCCAGCTGCTCGGAGCATTTTATCTTTAGCCTTTCAAGCAAATCCAAACAGTGAAGAAATTTGGCTTGCTGCTGTAAAATTAGAAAGTGAGAATAATGAATATGAAAGAGCTCGACGTCTGTTAGCAAAAGCCAGAGCCAGTGCTCCCACTGCCAGAGTAAATTATGCTTTTTATTTCAAAATATTAAAACAATTTCATTTTATTTTATGAGAGCAAATTTTTGTTTTTTTTGGTTTTGGTTAATAATAATTACATGTATTTATTATTTGAAAACAGGTTATCATGAAGTCTGTTCGTCTGGAATGGGCTTTGGGAGATTTGAAAAAAGCTAATACTTTACTTGATGAAGGTATTAAGCAGTATCCAGATTTTGCTAAATTATGGATGATGAGAGGTCAAATTTTAGAACAAGAAAATCGTATTAATGAAGCTAGAGATGTTTATAATCAGGGAGTAAGTTGATTTTCTTTATTTCATTTTTTAAAAATGTATGATTGATTTTTGTTATTTATATTTGAATTTGAGTGCTATTTTTTATAGATAAAAAAATGTCCCACTTCAATACCTTTGTGGTTGCTGCTGGCACAACTGGAAATAAGAAATGGGGCATTGATAAAGGCTCGTTCAGTTCTTGAAAAAGCTCGATTAAAAAATCCAAAGAATCCACAACTTTTATTAGAGTCTATTCGAGTTGAGTTACATGGTGGATTGAAAGATATAGCTATGAATCTGATGGCAAAAGGTATTTGCTTTGTTTACTAAAATAATTTTATCTACTGGTTCTCGAGAAATTATTTTACAATGTAATTTAATATTAGATATAAATCGATATATTTTGCTTTTGTGAATTTTCAATATACTTAAATGATACAGCAATGTGAATTTTAAAATATGTAATGATAAAAATTGTTTATTTTCACTGCAAACTTAAATGAGATATCTTGATATAGTTTGCAAATTTGAATCTTCACAATTGTTTAAAATATTTATTGAAATCAAAGTATGAAATTAATATCTTAGAATATATTTAACATGAATTGAATGTAAATATCAAAATGTTTCATATTAACTAGTAAATTATAAGGACAATGCTATATCAAGTTATTCTAGGAATAAAAAGAATTGGATAAATATGTTTATTGCCAGTTTTATTTGGTTCTTGAAAGGAGAGGGACATTGATAAATGAATTTATGACATATATTGATAAAAGCAGGAAAATGAAGGATTTTGATGTATGTCCAAATGTAATCTTGTTTTTGTTGCTGTTTGTTTGTTTGTTGTTGGTTTTATGTACATATCAGAATGCAAATAAGATTATAATATTAATATATATTAAATCCAGCTTTGATGACCAGCCGATTTTCCATTTTTTTTAAAAATTAAATATTTTTTGTATAACTTAATATTCATAACTTTCCTCAAAAAATTTATTTTTAATCATCATATTATGTCAGAATTTAGAGTTGTGCTATTTTAGACACTTGTTCTATTCCTAAATGGGCCAAGTTCCATAGCTTTTAAAAACATAATTATCCAATTAATCTGTTTTCTAATTTCATAGCAAATGTAGCTTCACTTTCTTATTCCTTACATGAGTGACATGTACATGAAAGAATAGCTCTTCTTTAGCTTTTGATATTTGATGAAAGAGTGAAATTGGTATGAATTTCAGTGCAACAAGATAATCTGTTGCTAAAAATTAACAAAAAAAATTCATTAATTAAAAATAGAAAATTAATATTATGACAACAAAATTATTGCCATTAAAAAAATATTTTGTGTGTTTTAAAATGATGTAAAAATTATGCATTAAATGCATTTATTTTTATAATAAAGTAAATTACTTTGAAATCCTTATTGGAATCATTGAATTATTTTCTCATATTTCTAACTGTGAGGCATAAGAATGTCAAAAATTAACAGTAAAAAAATGTAAATGAAACATTAAGCTAAAAACATATCAAATCTCTGATTTGTAATAATCCAGTTTTTATTCTTTGCAATTATTTAATTGGTAACTCCATGCATATAAAATATTTGGGATCAGATTTTCTTTTTAAAGAGCAATTCGACTAATAATATACATCTTTCTCTTGTACTATCTTAAGTGATGCTGAATTCCTAATTTTTCTCATTTCTACTACAAAATTATTTATATGAGAAAAGTAATACAGAAAGGGAAAAAAAATGCTTATGTGAATTTTAAGAATAACAATATCATAGACCAGTGATTCTCAACTTTTTTTTTTTTTTTTTTTTTTTCGCGGACAACTAACGATTTTAAAATTTGGCAGCACACAAAGAAAAAAATAAGCTTCAAAGTTGTTTACTTACCTGTAATAAAATGTGTAAAATAGTTTATGATAAAAATTTTGAATGTAAAATAAAATAATGTAATATGTACTATAAAAACAACAGTATGTTTATTAAGGGATTAATTACATGGTACTTTTAATTATAAGAATACTTTTAATGAGAAAATTTTAGCTTAATGTTTTTTGATAATTAGATTTTAATAGTTATCGAAGATAAAAAAAAAAGTTAAAAACTGTTTTTCTAGAAAACAGTTTTTAACTGTTGTAAAAACAAGTTTACTTTTACATTGTACTTTCTTAAACAAACTTTATTTGTAATTAAAAAAAGCATTATACTATATGCATTTTACTATATACATTTCTAAAATTTGGCTGCACACTTTAAGTATTTGGCAGCACACAAATTCCCATGGCATAGTGGTTGAGAATCAGTGTCATAGACTATAATGATCTCTTGGCATTGTATTGGTTATTTTTAGACAATTTATAAGTCCTTGATATTTTCTTCTGAAAATTATCTGGTGTTACAAGTTTTGATAACCCGAGTATCTCTAACTAATAATTTCTAGCCTAGCTTTTCTTTGCCTTCTTCTGAAGGCAAATTACTTTTACAAAATCGTAATATCTATCTTTAATAATTAAATAACCTCAGAATAGAATATCAATATACAAACCTGAATATATATTTTTTATTATTTATTTATTTCTTCAGCTATGCAAGAGTGTCCAAACAGTGGAATATTATGGGCTGAAGCAATCTTTCTTGAACCACGTCCTCAAAGAAAAACGAAAAGTGTTGATGCTTTAAAGAGATGTGAACATGACCCACATGTGCTTCTGGCTGTATCAAAGTTAGTCTATTTACTTTGCTTTTAATCTTTGTTTTTAATATAGAGTATATATATTATAAATTATTTCTTGTTAGTAATTTTAATTAATAACACAATAAAATTCATAACAAATAAGTTGTTAAATTAATTAATAAAGCTAATAAACATTTTTTATGTATTTTAGATTGTTTTGGACTGAAAGGAAGACAAATAAAGCTAGAGAATGGTTTAACAAAACAGTTAAGATTGATCCTGATCTAGGAGATGCTTGGGCATACTATTATAAATTTGAATTGATTCATGGAACCGAGGTATGCAGTCACTTTTATTTTATGAAGTATATTAATTAGTTTTTTTGAAAAAAATAAAAAATGTTTCAGAAAAAATCTTAATGCAAAATATGATTTATCATAAATTGTTGAAATTTTTAATACTTTGTCTTATATTTATATTAAAATTATATCACAAATATTATTAATTATCTTTATGAAAAATAATTTATTTTGCTGTATACAATTCATAACTTTTTATGGTTAAATTATTCGTTTCGTTTTTAGGAACAACAAGAAGATGTTAAGAAAAGATGTGTTCATGCAGAACCAAGACATGGTGAACATTGGTGTAAAGTATCTAAAAACATTCTCAACTGGAGGAAAAAGACGGAACAAATTTTGGTTATGACAGCTGCATCACTAAGTGTACCTACATAAGTTTGTGTATTTGCTTCTCATACAATAGTATGAACAATCTAAAATGAACCAACACTTGTGCAGTATAATTTACTCTTGTGAGGATTCGAGAATAATTTTTTTTTTTTTAGCTTTGTATAAGCAAGGATATTCAATAAATAAATAAGATTACAAGAGATATATTCATCCCTCCTTTTCTTATTTATTCTATGCATAATGAATATTAAATGAATAACCACTCTTCTGTCATTGTTATCATATCATATTGTAAATCATTTCATGATAATAAAATGTTTTTATTGTTCAAAAATTGTTTAGGCATGGTCTACTTTGTAGTTACTTCTTGTTCTGATTTTGCTTATGCACTTGTTATTATTATTGATTGTTATACTACCAGTGGAATATCATTTTTTTATTTAAATCATACATATAGCAAAAAAAGAATTAATCAGATTATGAGTTACTTGTTAAAATTTATATCATAAGTTAAGAAGAAAATATGACTGTATATTTTGGTTGCAAAATAATTAATATCAGAAAAAGAAAGGCAAATGCAATTATGTGCATACTTACTCTTTTTTTTTTTTCCCCTAAACATATTAACATTTCACTGAAAATATAAAGGATAAATTCAAGTATTAAATGTGCTAAGTGACTTGTAAACAAAGTAGTTACAGATTCGTTTCAGTTATTTGCAGATTTTTTAATTATTATTTGAAAATAATATATGAATTCTAACTTAAAATATTAACAAATAATGAAGTTATTTATTAAACATTTTTGTTTTATTCATCAATTCCTTTTGTGTGTGTGTGCGTGTGTGTTTTCCCTATTTTCACACTGTTTAAAATATACTTATTCAAATAAATTTAAAAAGAAAATATATTATTCTATGATGGCAGTAAAGAATGGTGTTTTCAAAGAGCAGCAATGATTATCTATGTAAGTTGAATTTATATGAAAATCGCTAGACTATACTATGTAAAATCAAGTAAAAGTTTTTCTTTCTAGAAAAAAAAGTGATCTGAAAGTTAGACATTTAAGTAAGTCTGAAGCTGCAATTTGGTGCTGTTTTCCACTTTCTTTGAAAATAAATACCTTGCATTAAAATCAAAAAAAAAAAACGATTTTACTGTCCTCTGTGTCACTTTATGTAAATGAATATGCAATTTATTAAAATATATATATATTAATGAAAATATATTGAAATTCTCTTTAAAATTGGAAGGGTGTGCTAATATTCAAAGCACATGAATTTCAATAAACAAACTGTTTTAACTATAACATGCTGTTCATTTTTTTTTTGGGGGGGGGGCTAATTTTTTAATAAACTGGCCTTTTAAATAAAATTGAAAATCTTGAATAACTGTGAAATCTTGAAGCAGACACAGAATTAAAATTTTTGATTTTGAAAAACTAAATTCTCCACTACTGTGCCTTAACTGATTTCTCCACAAATTATTTCTACTGATTTTTTGTCTAGAAATGAAAATATTAGTTCTTGTTTCAATTGATTATTCAGATTTTTGTTTTTGGATTGTATATATATATATAATATGCAGATTTCATTTTAGCTCTACCTGCCCAGAGATTCATACTTACATTGCTGTTAATTTTTTTTTTCATTTCTTTGTGAATAATGTAATAATTGAAGCATTTTATTATTTTTCACTACATTTTTTACTTGAAAAAAAATTCATTAGTGTGAAATTGTAATTAATAATAAATGTATTTTTAATGAATTTAAAAACAAAAGCATTTTTTTAATTATTTTTCTTGCATTCTATTTATATAAATTAAAACATTTTATTGAAGAGTAAAAAATTATGCAGTGTGGGATTAAAATCTGTATATTAAATTCGTAATCTCTGAAAAGTCTTGAAATTTTAATGAAAAATATATTTCAATCTTTTTTTATTTTCATAGATAATAGAAAGATGCTCTCTATTTTAGAACAAGGAATATAAAAATATTATTTTTATTTAGAATTGAAGAAATGTGATTAACAGAAAGGATTATATATTCTATTTTATTTCTTCTATTCTCTTCTATTTTATTTCTTTGTATCTAGATTTGTTAAATGTAAATACATTTCTTTTTTAACCTTGAAATGCCCAAAGTTTCAAATTTGATACCAGGTTTTTAAATCGAACTGCATACCTGCAATTGGTTTGTTTTTAATGTTTGATTGTATGTATATTAACATTGCTAATGTTCTTTTGAGCAAAGGTTTAAAAAAATAGACGTCAGGTGTCAAAATTGTTCAAATAAATAACATTTTATTTTCCCGCCGTATTGAACGAGTAACATATTTTTAGAAAAAGTTTAGCGGAATAAATATTTGACATATTTAATTTTTCCGAAAAATAAAAAAATACTTTTGAGATAGGTGAGTATTTTATTTTTACTATAGTATAATTATTTTTAACAAGGGCTTCTTTTACTTGAAGAAAATCTTGCTATTTTTGTGAGTATCAATTTTCATACTTCAGGCTAAAATATACATTGCGATTTTTAAAATTACTTCCTCCCTTTGTCTGGCATACTGCAATGAACACGCTGATTTTTTTAAAATTTAATTTGGAAAATCAGGCTTTTAAGGGTTAACTTAAAATGTTATATCATTTAAATAAGAATTGCATGGCTGATATTATATTCAAATACAAAACATCTACAGAGAATAGACAAAGAAATGCTAATTTTTCTTATTAATCAAAATAAATGCAAATATTTTACATCGGAAATCCTACTTGGCATCTCTTACCACAATTCTTTACATTTTATGAATATTTGCATTAATTTTTCAACAATAAAAAATTATGAAAGCATTCATTGTCAAATTTTAATTATTTTCAAAAAAAAAAGTTCTAAAAAACAAGTTGAAGAAGCAAATTACTTCTTTAAAATATTAAGTAGCAGAAAAGATATTATTTTAAGAATTAATGTAAATTTTTTCCAAAATACTTTGTGTGTCATTGATGAAAATGTTTTAGAACATTTGTGTTTACAACTAGAAATATATAATATTAACATTTTTAACAGAAATTATGACATTTTTTTTTTAATTGTATAGTTATTCAGACTTAAAATAGGATTGCTATCACACTTGTGCGATGTCATTCCTATTCATTTAAATTAAATGTTTTCTAAAATTCTCTGAAAAAATGGCAATAAATTTTGTCAATAGAGAGAAAATTAATGTATTTATGATATTTAAAAAAAAATTATTGCTTTTCTGTATCGGAAGCATGTGCTATATCTTTTTAATTTTTAGGATAAATGACTTTTTTTACATTTTGTTCTGCATGTTATGCAAATCATTCATTACAGGAGATGCTTTTTATACAATGTTTGGCCATATTAAAAAAAATTCGGATTCTGAAAAAATCATTAAGATGAAAAAAATTTTGCTTTAGTTTTAAAAGGTATACTTATTTTTACTTTTATAAATGAATTTAATGTGATCTCTTCTGTCTTTTTAATTTTTGATCTAAAATAATTTAAAACTTTGTACTCATTTTTACAGAATGAAATATTATTATCTCTTTTTGTATTATAATTTTACAATTAAGAAAACGAAATTAATTAAATCTTCGAAATAGATTGCGGTTTTTCCTTCTTTTAGCAATATGCCATTTTATATTTAAAAACCATTTCACTATGATTGAAATGTTTTCACTATTTCAGGCTTGAAAATAAACATTATAATGGATTATAATGTATTTATTGGTTTCTTCAGCATAGAAATTATAAAGAGTAGTTTGGCTTATTTTCATTAAATTAATTACTATCTAACTTATAAATTTAGATCAATGACAGATTTTTTTATACTTAATTAGATTTTAAAAGTTAATATAATATCTTGTACTTTGTTACATCATATCTTGTGAAGAAATAATGTAAAATTAAATATAAAATGTAAATTCTCATTGGTGTCTCCTGCATTAGAACTGAAGAATTTGCTTAAGCCATACTTCATTTTTCTGCCTTGAGTATTAGATTATCAATTGCAAATACAGCCGAAATCTTGTATTAACTTTATCTTGAGACAATAGTATGAGTAAGAGAATCAAGGACCATCCCAAACTGAAGGCAACTGAATGAAAAAAAGTTGATCTTTTAATACTGCAGAATTTCAAGTTCTAATTGGTACTTGCCTCTCTTCTTAAAATAATTAATAAATTCAGACTCTTTCTATTACAGGTGGATATTTAGCCTGTTGACTTTCATTTTTTTTCTTTGTTTAAAATGTTATTTGCATTATTTATTTTTTACCTTTTTATATTATTCTTGCTTGAAATAATGTTTTTCTTACTTTTTTTAATATTCTGTTTCTTTCTTCATAACTTTAATTATTAGGAAAAGAAAAATCATTATTTATCGAAACAATATCTTAAAAAAATATTTTTAAACTCGAGTCCTGATGTTAGTGGAACAGAAACTGTTGTAGTCTTGGTTTCCATTGCACTGTCACATATTTTAGAAGCTTAATTCGAGCATCTGAGGGTCTGATATTACACAATATATTATTTAGGATTATGCATCCTTCCTTTCATATGGTATAAAAGAATGGAACATAGTATTATTTATTCTTTTGTCATCTCCATTACTTGACCAAGTAGGTGCAATATGTTATATCTCTACAATGTTGTTCAATATTCTGAATATCTTAACAATGTTCTTCAATATTTAGTGATAATAAAGAAAATTATTAAGCTTGGCATAACATGGCTTTCATGCAACTATGAGTTATAAATCTAATGAGTGAATCATAATTAATATATGAGATATTTATCTAAATGAGTTATTGATTTACTTAAATAAATTGAAAAAAAGAAGTGAAAATTAAGTGATCTTGATTGTTTAGCATTCAGCAAAATATAATTTCTTTTTAATGCTGCCATTAAACAGTATTTTAGATCTGTAAAAAGAAAGGGAGGATGTAGATATTTTAGGCACCATCGGAACAATATGAGGGTGAATGGGTCTTTTTTTGCAGCTAAATGTAAAGAAAGAAAGATGATACTGTGAGACCTGTTCATATTTTTTAGCCCGTATTGATTTAGGGGGCCAGAAATCACACATCAGGGAATCTAGTTGCTTCATTATGTCGCGCTAATTCATAACGTGGTAAATTCAATATTGAGTAGAATACTAAATCATAAAAAATAATTTATCAAATGTTTGTAAATTAACTCATAGAAAAAAATAATTTCCAATCTCATACTTCTGAATTATTACTAAGATCAGATGAAGAAAGAGAAATGGACATTCTTTCGTCTCCATTGTAACGAATTGAGATTATTTTAATTGAACTCTAAAGTGCTGTGATCACCCAAATGGCCGTTTTCCACTTTCACATTGAAAATGTTGGTATAATTCGTTTTTTTTTTTTTTTCATTTTAAATTTAAAAGATATTTATTTTAAAGTTGGTTCCGTAAAGTTGAATAATGATTCGGATAAAAGGATGATGTCTGAGTCGGCGTTCCTTTGTTGAAATTCCCCTTCCGCAAAAAAAGTTGTCAGAAAAAAAACTGACTCTTGTTTAAAGAACAATTAAAATATATCGGGAAAAAAGGAAAAGTTAAACATCCCCTCTCCTTTTGTATGGGTATTTAGGCTTAATTTTAGATACTATATAAGGCAATATAGGGAGCATTACTTTGATATGCAGTCATTTTCACCAAAAAAAAAAAATAGTTTTAACGAAATGGCCGAATGCGGCGCGAACGGCCACGACCCCCGATAGACATTCGGGGGTCGTGGAATGGCAACAATAGCGTAACGGTAGCAAAAGAACCACCGAAAAATTGCCGACCTCGCAAGGCGCTGAATGTCTGTATATCAAAGCTTAGCCCAATATAGGCTCACTATTGTACAATAGGGATCAAATAAGCACTCAATAGTGAACAAATTATAAGTACCTCAGTGCAATTAACGTTCACTAGGCTCGTTTGTTCGTGCACACGGCGAATTTTGAATAAAATTGGGTCGAACTCGAATAAATAACCCTCTAGACTTACAGTTCAGATTACCATGAGAACACTATCGAAAATTTAATTTTTCGAAGTTACAAATTACTTTATTGAACTTGAATGACGTAGGTTATACTTCATTTTCCCAATTAATAATGATGGCACATGTGCTAAATTTTAAGTTCAGTTCAAGGTATCTATATTTTGTGTGGAAACAGGAAGAATACAACTAAATCTTTTAGTAATTTTTTCTGCATGTTTACAAATCGCTATAGGTAGGTTCTCTATTGAATTGTGATATTCGGGTTTGGATTTTGTTAACCCAGCACAAACTAAGACCCCGTTCAGGAGTATACGCCAGAAAACAAACCTCAATCCTTCCTCAATTGAATGAACTCTTTTGTCGTTATTGGATAACAACCTTTGTTGCCAAACATTCCATCCTCATCCCATTTCAATCAATCAGTTGATAGGTAGGTCCATGCCAAGGAGGTCTATAAAATAAGAGCCTCTTTATTGCTGTATATATCCCATGCTCTTTACATTCAAGTCAAAGAGGTCCATTTGTATAATACTGTTAATAATTTCTCAAAAAGTTTCAAAGTAACAATTTTTCATAAGAAATTACAGATATTAAAAAGTAACTATATGAGCATTACTTGCTACATAATTGTATTTAAAGATTTTTCAAACAAGTCCTAAATTTTAATATGAATTATTTTCTTATTTATTCTTTTATTAATGTTATTTAAAACAGTTAATGGACAGAATACAAACTATTTTTAAATAATGTATATGAAATTACTTTTAATTTTAAAGGATCCAAATAATCTTTCAGCTTTAAATTAATTTTTTCAAGGATTAGTTGAATATTATTCATTGAGATTTGCTGAACTTTGACCCATTTTCATATTATTATTCATTTAATTGATGGTCCATGTATTAAAGGAAATAGTTAAAAAGTTTTTATATACATTTATTATGGCTTCTGGTTTGAAAAGAAAACGTGTTGTTCTGAGTTTGAAGCAAAAATTAGAAATTGTCAACAGACTGGATAAAGGTGAGAAACTTGCTGCTTTAGCTAAGGAGTACAATGTTGGCAAGTCAAGTGTACTGGATATAAAAATGAGGAAAGAGTCTTTATTGAAATATGTATCATCTTTTGCAAATGTTGAGAACATGAATATGAGAAAAACTATGAAAACTTCATATAATAAAGAGCTTGATCAAGCAGTTTTTGAATGGTATTTAATCCATACAAAAAAGGGAAAAATTTTATCTGGTCCTGATATATGTAATAAAGCATTAGAAATAAATAAAATGTTAGGTGGCACTTCAGACTTCAAAGCCAGTTATGGCTGGCTAAAAAATTTTAAATACCGTCATGGCATTATGCCAGGTTCTGGTAATGCATTAGACTTACAAGTTGATGGAAATTATTCAGCTGAACATTTCACAGAATCATCTTCTAATAATATCCACAATACATCTTTTGCCTCAAATGATACAACAGTAGAGGCATGGCCTCGAAAGAAGAGAAAACATGTAATGTTGAGTTTAAAAGATAAACTTGATATCATAACTAGACTTCATAAGGGTGAAATGGCTGCAAATTTAGCCAGAGAATATAATATTGGAAAATCTACTGTAAATGATATTAAAATGAAACAAGATGCTTTATTGAATTATGTGAGTTCTTTTCCAAATTGTGATAATATACACCAAAGAAAGACCATGAAGTCTGCATGTAACAAAGATTTAGATCGGGCTGTTTATAAGTGGTATTCTGATTGTATTGAGCATGGTAATTTTGTATCTGGTCCAGCAATTTGTGATAAAGCATTAGAACTAAATAAAGAATTTGGTGGAGATCCAGAATTTAAAGCTAGTGTTGGCTGGCTACAAAACTTTAAAACACGTCATGGCCTTCATTTATCTATAAATGATAATGGAAATGAAAAAATCAACAATTTCAATCCTCCAGATATTTATCTGGAAGAAGACGATGCTAATTCTTCTGAATGTGATAGTGTTCACTCTAGCCAAAACAATATTTGCTTTCCTAATTGTGATGTTATTTTAGATGTTCCTGATGAAAGCAGTATATCATATTCAAATGAAAAGGAAATTTCTTGCAATGACACTTTTAAACAAGCATCTGATAGTAATGAACTGTTGCAAGCATTTAAAACTATTATTGATTGGACTGAAAAACAAAAAGAATGTTCTTCAGTTGATGTGATAAATCTTTTAAAACTTCATGAGTTAGCATATGTGAAAGGTTAGAAATAATCTTTTACTTATTATATTTAAAATGTTGTAAGAGAATTTTTTTATATAATTTTTGAAATACATGAGCATGTTGAACATAAAATTTTAATCTATGTTCAACTTAGAGAACTTGTATTAATTGTTTATTACTATATCGTTGAAACAGATTTAACAGCCAGTACTTTAGAGCCTTTTCAGCATATAGTCGAATTTTTCAGCTAGCTGCCATTATGTGGCGGTTGGATTCTATAACTTTGCAATCTTATCAGTTTATTTTTTTAAATATGATACAAATTTGAAGTTATAGCAATATTGTGTATAAGTTCAATAAATTTCGAAATATATGACATATATGTATGATGCAAAACAAACACTGTATTATTTGTTTTATGAAAATCAGTGAAATTCCATATATCTGTTTATGTACAGAATTTTCTTCCAGATCTAATTTGCATTCTAATACAAAATTTTAGGTATTTAAAAATCAAATTATAAATTATCATTAATGTGAACTGAAGCAAAATCAGAGCTATAATGTTATAGTTTGAATGAATTTTATTTAAACATTTAATGCAGTTTTTCATTAGTTTATTGTTTAATCATTAGTCTTTAATAACAATCAATTTTAAATATTGAAAATTAGTGTCAGTTTGCATTTTAAAATAAACTTCTTAGATGAAAGTTGATTTATTTTATCAGTACTATCTGTGAACTTCCTAAAACAAAACAAGACACAGTTTGTTGTACATTGTTAATATTCTTAATAAGTACTGCAGTATTACTTATTTTGACAGATGGAAATATTTGACTTTTCTTTCAATTGTTCTGTATGCTAGGCATTGATTTAATGCTAGGAAACTCTTTAACCATGTTAAACTGTAAAGGATCTTGTGGTTGATTAGATTGTATATGTCAATTCTACTTAATGCTGTGTTTAAAGAAAAAAAAATTATGATACCTTGCATAGCATTCAAAACAATTATTCACTTATTTCAAAAACTAGTTGATATTAATCTATATCCGATTATCTTCCACCTTTCCTACTCTTCATTCCTATGCTGAGCTTTTGAGAAATAATAAAAATCATATATTCTTTGTGCTGTTATTTCATATTTGAACATCTTATCAAAAGTCATACATCTGCTCTAGTTACTTTTTTTTTTTTATCATTATTATACAACCATCTTTGAACTTACTAAAAAAAGTTGACATTGTTATATTTTGTATCTTTTTTAAATATGGCTTTAATCTTTTTTTCTATAGCTAGTGACAATTCAGTACATTTACAAGCTTGAAAACACACAGACTTAACAATACATAGAAAGCTATATGCAATCTCGTTACTGGTATACAAGATTCTGTATTTTTTTATATGACTCGAAACTTCTGATAGAGTTATATAAGCAGCTTTAATTTAAAATATAGTTTTGTTAAAATATTGATATTTAAACTAAATTCAGAACAAATATATCATTTATTTTTAACTTTTTATGTAGACTAACTAGTTTTTTGTCAATTTTGATACTCAACATCATTCTTATTTATTTGTAAATGTACTTGGATGTCTATTAAAAAATACTAAAAAATAAAATATATAATAAAGGAAGTCTATAATAAAACATAACCTCACAGTCAATGTATTGTCTCGATAGTTGTTTTGAAAATATTAATATTCTGAAGTAGGTTTATAGAAATTTTATGGTTTTTAATATAAAGCATTTAATTTATCATAAACATTTTTGGAAATGATTTGGTACAGAATAAGTATATAAAAAAGTATGTTTGATTCATTTTAAAAGTACATTTTTTTTTCAGAGTTGAAAGCTATTCCAGCAAAATAATTGACTGTTTGGTGTTAATTATTAATTTACACCAAATTTAGTAAAATAATTGATTTCTGAAGGGTTTATGTGTCCTTCATTGTACGCACACATACATTTTTTTAACATTAGCATAGGCACTTCGTCATTTTGACCCCTAATTGTCAGACACTTACTCCTTATCTTATTGGCTATTTTTATAAAAATAAAATATGATTTGTCATAAGAAAAGCCAAAATTGAATTTAATCCTTTTGTTCCATACCTTTTCTATATTTAATTTTTCCAAATTCTTTTATTTTAAAACTTTTAATATTAATAATTTATTAATTTAATTAAATTATATTAATTTTCTAAAATGCATAGTTTTTATTTCAAAAATATTGAAAGAATAAAGAAACTTATATTTTAAATATTATTTGACATTTGTAATTTTGAAAAAAAGAGTTTAAACAAACAATTTTAAAAATTTATAACTTTTATCATCATTTTTAATATACATGTACCATAAACACTGTTATCATTTCTTATTGAGATAAAAATTTTAACCTAAATTTCTTGACAGTTTATTCATATTATAAGATAATGCATTTTATTTAAGATTTTGCTACTTTTTTCACAAACAAGGAAATATTTTTGGTCAGATATTTTAGAGTATTCAGTATCTGCATTTTGTTCTAATTCTGTATCATGATTATTTTCCAAATTTTCATCATCTGATGAATCTGAGCTAACATCATTTTTTGTATCAATATGAACACTTGCAAGATCTCTGCTGCTCAAATTCTTACGATGTTATTGCCATAACATTAAATGTATGTTAAACATTAGCAATGTAAAGGTCAATTTGACTCCAACCCTTTGGCAAAAAAAAAAAAAAAAAAAAAAAAAAATTATTTGATTGATTTCTTCTATTCTAATCTTTTTCTATCGCCGTATGAAGGGCATGGGAAGTAACAGGTGTAAACTTTTATGAATTTCTAAATAAAAGAGAAAGGATGGGATAAAAAATACCTTGTGCATATGCTGATGGGTTAATATTTGTTTTATTATATATATTGGTTTACCAACTAGCTTTTCCGGTACTTTAAATAACAGTGGTCACTAATTCTGGTACATCAGTGCTTCTTATTCTTGTTTTTATAGTATTTGCTTATTAACTTCATGCCATTGGCAAACTTTAGGCTTAATCATATCTGATTGGCAAGCATAATAAATTGACATTTTTGAAGATTTTATGGCTATTAATTGTGTGTATACAGTTAATGCACAAATACTGATTTATATATATATGGAACGTCATATTATGATCTTACAGTCTCATCTTTTATAATTGAAATTCTCTGATCTAGAAAGATCCCTAAAAATTTGTTATATAATTCTTGGTTAAGTTGACTATCGGATAATTATTTGAAGCCATGAAAAGAGATTTAACTAGATAAGTATTTCAAAAGTTATTGTCTTGTGGTAAGTTAAGTCAAGAAACAAAATGGTACATTTTGAATGCCTCATATATATATATATTGAACGCGAATAAGTCAGTCTATAGCTTCATTAAAAAAAATCAAACAAAAAAGCTTGAGTACATAAATAATTTTGCTTATTTTATTCTTTGTTAATTTTTTATCAATACTTAAATAACAAATGTTGGTTTATACCTAGATGTGTAGGGTGTTTTGAAAAAATATTTTGTGATTTTTTGAGTAAAAGATATATATATTTATAAGATATCTTTTTCTTTTATTGTAAATGATGATATTCTACTAAGCTTTCTGTGAAAAGTGTCTTATTAAATAAAATTTTATATTAAAAAATGTATAATAATTTTTCCTAATATAAATGGAACATGTTTTTAGAATATTATTGTGCTCTATGTTTGAATAATATCTTGATATATATCCTTTTTTATATACTTGTGTATTAACCACATACCATTGGCAGAATTTGTGATTTTTACTGTTTGTTATTGGTGAACATAATCAACATCAATTAACCTGATATTGATAATTATTCACTGGCATGCAGTTAATACACAAATACCTTCTTTTTTGATTACAAAATGACGTGCATTAATTTATCTATGCTTATAAATATGTACCTTATTTCATTGTATTTTTATAAATTTTAATTAATTCTGCAGGGATGTCTATTGCATTTAGTAGTGACGATTCTGAAGCAATTAATCGCAGAGTTGATATTGCTAACGATGAAAGAAGAAGTGAATCGATTTCTGTTGAAGAAATGTATGAACTTGATAAATGTGTCAAATGGATAAAAGATCATGATTTTTCAAAAGTAATATGCATTTTAAAATTCTTTGGTATATAATTTTTTATAATTGACTAATCTTAAGATATTTAATTAAATTTATATTAATAATTTAATAAATTATGTTTTATTATGTTAAATAAAATTCTCCTGTTTTCAAAGATTTTCATACAAAAGTTTTAGGATTATTATCAAATAAATCAATCTTCACAAGTATCAACTTACAGAAATTATTCTTTCTCTATTGATGATACCTTATGAATTTTTTGTCCGGTTTTATTAGGTTTTGAACTTTATTCCAAATTATTTTGCAAAAAGTCTTTCTCTTGTATAGATGAAAGCTGCTGTGAATGGCAATGGTGAATTGGGCTTGAAATTCATTTAAAATTGTTTCTATAATTTGCTAAGAAATTAAGATGAAAATGGCAATGTGGCATTGTTTTCATTTGCTGTTCGATTTGATTAGACCACTTGATTTGATTTGCAGATTTTTTTTTTAAAAAATCATTTGACTTAGTTTAGTGTTGCTATTACCTTTATATTTTACCTAGCAAAAGTAACAGTATTTGATTTGGAAACTACAATTTAAAATTCTTTTGCTGGATACCTTTAAGCATAATCAATTTTAAATATCTCTAAAATTTAAATTTTAGAGATTACCAAATACATTATAAAAAATAACACTTTAAATTTTAAGAACAGAGAGATAAACATATTGAATAGTTTCTTGGATGATGCCTGCCTACTTTATGCAAATAATAGTATAAAATACTTTTTTCAGCTTCAGTAATAAAAATTGAAGGGCTTAAATTATATTCAAGACCAAAAGAAAAAAAATCAACTTTTTTTTTTATACTTGTTATACAGTTGTTATTTTTATCGACTAATTATAGCTAAATTCCACTTTTTGTATTTTGGATTATAAATTATTCTGTTATATTGAATTTTATGCTTTACAGATTGCTTTGCAATTTCCTGATAGCATGCTGGGTGATGCTATGACTGTTTCTTTAACACTTGGCGAAATGACTGGAAAACAAGTGTTTGTACTAGGTGACACATCTTATGGGAGGTTAGTTTACTTAAGATGCCATTTTTTTAAAACTTGTCCTGAAAATAATTATAATTAATAAATTTATTTTGAATAATTTTTAATTAATCTGATCAATTTACTAAAATGATGTTGCTGTTATTAAAGTTGGCAAAATATGTGACAGTATGAAAAAAAGGAGCCCCCCCCCCCCTCTTGGAGACGTAGTAGGGAAGATCATGGTGTTGTGATAAACAAATTAATATGATTATTCATCTTTAAGTGATTTTTGTTTATGGCACACCAGTATACTTTTAGAGTAACTGGCCTTATTTTACAGAACAAAGAAATTTAATTTCTTATATAAATAATAAATTTTTCACATTTTTTTATAATTTTAAATTATTTATTGTTTTTTAATAGCTCTTTTTTTCTAATTTTATGTTGTTGGGTGTGTTTTTTTATAATTTGCTATTATTATATCAAATTGTATGTGCCACTTTAAGAAGTTCTAAAAAAGATTCTTAATCTTCTTACATATTTTATTTATTCTAAATTTAAAACATCCAGTTTCAATTTATTGTTTTAAAAAGCGAATTTTTTCTTTGTTGCTTGATTCTTATAAAGTATAATAATTTTTAAAGTTATTTCTCGCATTATTTGAGAAATGTTCTAAAAAAAAAAATGTAACAACAATATAAAAATGTTTACTATATCAGAGAAATGTATTCCGTTTATTCAACATCATTGTATTGTAAAAAAAATAGATGCAAGTGCTGTCTTCTTTTATATACACTTTGCATTGATCGATTAATAATATTTTTAATATTGTTTAGAAAGTTGTGAAAACATATAAATATTTATTAAAATTTCTACATAAATATTCATTTATTCTGAATCACTACTTGCCATTTTTTGTTGACCAGCTGTCAGCTCACTATATTATTGGTGTCAATTTAATTATGTCAACCAAGTTTGATTAATTATGCCATTTATCACAAACAAGTACTATTTTAAATTATAATTGCATCTTATACCATCTTTCATTTGTGAAAGATGCTACAGGTCCTTGGATTAATTTTTTTAATTTACAATAAAAAATCACAAATTCAGATGTTTGAAGAAACATG
The DNA here is from genome assembly GCA_026543865.1 of Argiope aurantia. NCBI lineage: Eukaryota > Metazoa > Arthropoda > Arachnida > Araneae > Araneidae > Argiope > Argiope aurantia. The sequence goes on along the minus strand of JAPMOR010015119.1, from coordinate 28,591 downwards.
CTCATAAAAATCAAAATTCATTCACAATAGAGCATAAGCTATAATTATATAAGTGCATAAACTGTAGAAATTGCGTAGCTCACTAATATCTTGCTATTTTTTATTCCTGAGTCTGAACAAAACTTCTAAAGGATTGTCTGCCTTTTAATATCTTGCAATATGAAGAATTAAAATTTTTAGAAATTTCCTCTTATCTTGTGAATTGACTTGTGTTGAGATTTCATCTTTTTCAAACAAGAATTTTGATCATTAAATCAAAACACTTCTCTCTTCTTTGAAGCCATTTCATGATACAGCTGAGGATGCATCTCCCTAGAATGAAGCCAGTTTGGCATCATGTATGATTTAAGGCTTTGTAATGGGACTTCGCCAGGTTGTAACTTTGGACTCAGACCTTAGTGTCAGATTGAGTTACAAAATTAAAAACAGTCTCATTTATATCACTGCTTCATCAGTTGAATTGTGTCTTTTGATTTATCCATTCTCAGACAAATTAATGTATACTTTTTAGATATACTTCAAATCAAGTTTGTTTTCCAAAATTTGTTTGTGAAAAGTTTGGTTTCTGAACAAAAAGTCACATGGCAGGCAAAGGATTCTGCTGATCACAGTTTCTGAAAGAGTACAGCCATTTGCTTCTTCCTGAGCATTTCTATAGGTCAGGAGAAGCATTGATATATGAGTGTTGCAGTTCATATGATTCTTTGAATAAATAGGTTGTGCAGGTTAAGATAATGTAATTTACAGTTAAAAGTCATAAATTCAAATATCAAAAAAGTATGCCTATAAGATTCAATCTCAATAAAACATAGGCTATAAATATATAATAACTTTAATTCCAGATATTGCAGTGCTCACTGGCTCTATTGCATTCAGTACTACGGCAATTTCTGAAATCTTAATACTTTCCACTTAAACTCCAGAGTAGTTGTCTGTTTTATAGATAGTGTGGCAGGAATTTCTGGAAATTTCCCTGTATTTTGGAAACTAAGTTTCTTCAGCCCTCAAGACGTCTCATTTCCCAAACAAGCATTGGGGGCCAAATTCAGTTGACAAGTCATTAAGATGCCACCAAGTCTAAATTTGCTGCAGCATTGTACTTGCACAATAAATAGAGATCATTCTGATTTGATGCTATGATTACAAAATAACAAAATCAGTTTAATTATTGACCCTTGGTCTCTGTCAAAGTTTTATTTCACTGTGTCTTTTAAATGGAAAAGAGGGAAGGCAACCATTGATGACATTTGGGCATGGGATTCTGTCAAGGGTTTTTCTTATTGAAAATATACAGTGAAATTTATTTTTAAGTTTCCTCTCAAAAATGGATTTTATGTATCTTCAAAGCAGAATATGCAATTAACTATTTGATGGTATTTTTTTTAGTATAAAGATTTATTTTATTATGCATAAAAAAAAGGAATTAACCCCAAGAAATCAAGTGAATTCTCATTCTTCAGTTTCTTATGTTTACTTGGAATTACTTAGATAATTTTCCTTGATAAGTGCATATAGTTACACAAATTTCTGTCATATTCACCTTTAGTTACAGGCAAACAAGCTAATATTCCAACTTATTTGTCTGGAATAATAGCTATGAAAAATTTCAATTAAATAATTTATATGTAATTTTATTTTAATATCCTCAATGACAAAGTATTTTTAAATTTTAGGTTGATAGATATTTAACATACTAATGTATATTAGAAGCCTTGCACTATTCAGTGCTGTGCATTCTAATTTTTTGTAATCTCACCTAAAATTTAAATTTCAGATGAGACTAACTTCAACTAATTCAATAACATACTTTGCTGAATCAGAATATATATACAAGGATAGAAAATAGAATCATTCAGTGTTGAAGTTTTTTGTCTGCTATTGAATATGGTTCTTAATTTTTATAATATCTCAGATGATTATTCAATTTAAAAAAATTATTGCACTGCTGTAAGAAATCAAAGCTTAAAACTTAAGAGCACAATGATATATTTTTATATTTCGAAGTAGATTTCAAGAAGCAGCAGCTATGTGTAAATATTGACAGTAATTAAACATCATTGTTTATTTTTGAACTTAAATCTTAACTGTAATTAGCACAGAATTCAGAAATTAAAAGTTTCATTAAAAGCATGTTTTACTCAAAAACCTATTCAGTATGGAAAAATAAGTTGAATCTTCATACTTTGATCATCAGAAATAGAAGAAAAATGCAAAATAAAATGTTTGTAATAGCAATGAAAAATATTGAAGTTGATTGTATTGATGAAAAGTTAAAAAAATCTTTTAGATTAATTAAAATTAGATATGTTTAAATATTTATAGCAATTAATTTGCTATAGTTAAAAAATAATTTTTTTTGAATTTTAAGATTTTAATTTTTTTTAACTGTAGTATTTTTTTGAAATTATGTTCAAGAGATTTCATAATTAATTTTTTTTAATATATTGTAATTTTATTTAAAATTTCACAAAAATATTTACATCCTCATTCTTTAAATATATTCAATCTGAATTTGGAATCTTTAGATCCTTAGAATGGTTTTCTCTATAAAACTTTAATTATCAAGAGCATAGACAGAAACACTTGAGTAAATATACTTTAAAAAAAATTTTAAGAGACAAATTTAAAATGTTTAATATATTATCCTTCTTTTTGTCATTTCAGTTGTTGTGTTGATGAAATATCTGCTGAACATGTATTAGCTGATGCTATTATTCACTTTGGTCATTCCTGTTTAAGTCCTACAAAACGTTTACCAGTTTTATATGTGTTTGGTAAAAAGGATATTGATATTGAAGATGTTACAAATGCTTTCGAAAAGATCTTTTCTGATAAGAAAAGTTCTGTAATTTTACTTTATGAAGTGATGTATTCATATGCTGTAGGTAAGGACACCTTGCTGCAAAAGCTTTAAAAAAATTTATATTATAAAACTATTTTAAATATATATTTAGATTAAAGTGTACGAGTGTGTGTGTATATATATATATATATATATATAATGTAATATCTCATAATCCATTTTAAATCCTAATTAATTTCCTATTTTTTGTCTTAAATTAGCCAAAATTTAAAATTTTTCTCTTAATTCCTTATCCAAATTCCACTCTTTGTTTAATTATTTCCAACATGCACTTTTAAAAGTGGATGACTAATACAACTCTTAAAACTCAATGGCAGGGATAAAAATATGCTATGCCTACGTCATTCTTTTCAAAGACAACCAAGATTTTCTTTCCTAAATTGACACATGTTAGAGAAATTTTTCTCTTAGTAAAACCACTAAGGAAAAAACTTCTTTCACTTTGATTCATGTGTTCTGACATCTTTGTCTTCATGCAGAAAACATATGCTTGCATAGAAAAAGTAAACTCATTTCAAAAAGTATCTTCCTATAGGCCTAACTGCTCCAAAATGAGTTATATATATATATATATATATATATATATATATATATATATAT
>JAPMOR010015119.1:0-25028 GCA_026543865.1 Argiope aurantia | reverse complement strand
TGTTGCAATTTCAAGCTCCTTTTCTTCTTTTTTTTTATGTGCAAATTTTTAAGACAAGAACTTAATAACTACTTTTTAATATAATTGTTATCTATTTCATGGTTTTTTATGACCTATAAAGTAATATAGATGTAAATATAAGAGAATTTTACTTCATAAGCAAATTTTCCTATGTTCTACTTTCAGTTTATGGAAATAATATACACTTTTTTTTTCAATTATTTTGTTACTCTAAAAACAAAATCAAAGGAGGAAGAATCAAAATATTTTATATCAAATATCTTAGATATCCTACAGAACAGTGTATTTGATCATCTATCTATTTAAAAAAAATACTTCCATTAATTTCAAAGAATACTATATTTGGTGTCTGATGGTACTAAATGGACATAATTTTTTTGAAGAATAAGAAATTGCAGTTTATCTAACTAATAATAGAAAAATTTATATTTTAGATGTTTTATGTTTTTTATTTAAATTAGAAGTTATAATATAAAATACAAAATACATATTTCTTTAAATCTTGAAAAAAATGGAAAGCTGTCTTTAAATAGTTTGTATAATTCCTATTATCTTATATAAAATAATTTCAAAATAGATTAGTTACTATTGTAAAGAATTATCAAAATTAGCTAATTGGATGCTATTTGATTTTATCAATATCGTTTTAATTATTTTAATTGTCAAATAAATATAAAATATTAGATAATCATAAATATCATCAGTTGCTAAGAAAAAGAAAATTTTATTTTATACTATGTAAAACTTAAAAGTTATTTCATGCATATTTACTTTATAGATCATGCTTAGTGAAAACTGTATTTTACAGTACATTTAAGTAAAATTTATTATAAATATTATTTAATGCCTGTTTTCAGATACTCTAACAGAAAGATTAAAGCAATATGATAACCTGGTTGTGTCTCGATTGGAAATTCCTAGTGAGAATTCAACTATCTCAAGTGATTCAGAATTCAATGGAAAAGTTGTCATTACAAAATTGCACAGACATTTTCTGATTCCTTCTGAATTATCATTAAATGATTATAAAGTTTTTTATGTTGGCTCAAGACCTGTGACACTTACAAATTTCATGTTAACACTGAAGAATTGTCTGTTTTACTCATATAATCCTGTACTGAAGCTTGCACAAGTTGAAACATTAGATGTCAACAAACATCTAAAGAGACGGTATTATTATATTGAAAAAGCTAAGGATGCCAATATTATTGGTATTCTGGTTGGAACTGTTGGAGTGTCAGAATATATGTCAATCATCAAACATTTAAAGGAATTAATAAAACAGGCTGGCAAAAAATCATACACTCTCGTTGTTGGCAAATTAAACAGTGCAAAATTGGCAAATTTTGCTGAAATTGAAATATTTGTTAATATTGCTTGTATTGAGTCATCTTTAATTGAAAGTAGAGACTTTTATCAACCAATAATTACACCTTATGAACTCGAAATTGCACTAAATCAAGCCCGAAAATGGACTGGAGATTATATTGCAGATTTTGCTGAATTACTTCCAGGTAAGAATTTCCCTATTGATTAAAGAATAAGTTTAACTTTTATGTAATAGTTTTTCCCCCTTTTATTTCATACCATAATGAAATTATTACTGTTTCTTGATAGAGTTGATAAGTGGCTTTTGTTGCTATTGTGTTAGAAAAAAAAAATTATTATGGAATTGAGACTCAACTTTTTCTTTAAATTGTGAAATTATGTCAATTAATTTAGTTAATTAAATATATAAATTAATAGTTTAGTTTATAGATTATTTTTTCTACTAATGAAATATTTTCAGGTGAACGTTGAATATGCATAATCATGTATTTATTACGTTTTGTTGTAGTTGTGTTAGTTTTTATATTAATTAATAAATAATTCTTTTTTTTATTTTTAAGATCTGATAAATCATTTTAAAGATATTTATAAAACTGTTTTTAAAAGTATGAACAATTTAAATTTGCAACAGACCAATTTATAATTGAATTGTTTGCATAAGAAAATCAATTAATCTAAGTGAAATTTTGTATAATACTGAATGTTTACTTCAGTTTCAACTTAACAAAAATTTGGTATTAAATTTTTTTTATCTCATTTCATATTTAAATTTATTTTCAGTTTAAAAATGAATTATTATTTCAAAAATAAAAAATTGTAAATCATGGAATAAATTGGAGGGCATATAATTTGTAATTGTTAGTACTTGTTTTACTAATTTAATGCACTGAAATGTCCTTATGAAGTATAATTCTAATTAATTTAAAGCTATAAATAAAATTCAATATAGTTTTTTATTAAACCTATAATATTCATTATACTAACACATTTACTTTGCGTTAACAAATGTAATTATAATATGTATTCAATATAATACAAATGTGTATTATTAAAAAATATTGTTTAAATTCTACAGATTTAAAGAAAAATTTCATTTTTAAACTAAAAACACTGAAATACTTTTAAAAAATTTTCTTCCTTAAACATTTTTTAAAATCATTAAAATGTGTTAAATTTGTTTTGAAACTAGAATATGGCAAAGAGTGGGTATGATCCCCCATCATATACTTCTCTATTCTTTTTTTTACCTGAGATACAGTAATCAGTTAGCAATATTTGAAGGGATAAGCAAATGTGATATTTTATTCTGCACAAAAAGAACATTTGAGAAAATATAATTATTGTGCAAAAAAAGAAAGAAAAAAAAAAGTAATGGAAATTAATTTCTGAAGGTAGTATTTTCTTTTGACATTTCGTTGAAGTAATTTAGTTATCAAAAGAAAGAATTGTTGCTTGTTTTAAAGGCAGCTATGTTTATTCTGTAGGAAAATATCAGTTTATATATGTGTATTCATATAATCGGTTCATAAAAATATATAAATATATGTGTACAATGATTTGGTTTATCAACCAATGGGTAAAGGGTGTATAGATCCATTGGTTTTAAGGAATACATATAAGGCAAAATTTTAATGTACTTATGTTACTTTTCAAAATAAATATGGAAGGTGGAAAAATGATCCCATGACCCAGATGTCTTTTTTACTTGTTTAATCACTGATTGCCATTGGGTGAGACAAAATCATATCACATCCAGGACACTAGTTACCATCAATATGCCACTCGGAATGCAATTCTGGTATTTGTTCAGCATTGTCTGTTTACTCTTAGATTCTTTATTTACTCATTTTAAATATCTATCAATTCTCTGGATCAGTATATATGGGATCGCATAATAAATGGGATTAATTGCCTAATGATTATAATTCTAAAAAAAACAATAATTAAATTGAAAACTATTGCACTGAATTTTAATTTTATCAAAAGAACAAACACCGAGCGAAAAAAATTAAAGACGTTTTGTTTTAAATATATCATTAATAATTTTTAGCATTTAATAAAAATTATTTCAAAATATTATATAAAATGTATTGCAAAATAAAACTTTGACTGAACCATCAACAACTGAACAGATTCCCTCCCCCCCCCCCCAATTTTCATCATCAACTTGACAATTTCTTCACTTTGAAGTATAGATAAACAGTTAATTATGAATCTTTTACTTATATTATTGTAATTATACTTTTTTATGTGCTTTTGTGGTAAGAGCAGTTCATCAAAGATGATTGATATGATTAAATTAATCTTATTTATACTGTTGCCTTTGGCAACTATATTAATGGTATTAATATAATCATACTGATTAGTTTTTATAAGTTTCTTTGAAAACATGCACATTGATATTCTAGTTTAAAAAAACTTTATAAAATTTGTATACTGAATGCATTTAGATGAAATATATCACTGAAATAGTGAGAAAATTTTAAGAATGCTGACTATGATACTGTTACGAATTTTTACCGGGGGTTCGTTTGGATAGTGGAAGTGATATGGTATAAAGAACGCTCAATCAGCAGGCGGCAGTAGAAAAAGAAACAACGACGTTTATTTACACGAAGACACACAGGACAGCACAGAGACGACTATCTTCAGCCGAGACGTGTAGCATACAACAGCATACACAGCAGCATACAACCAGAATCTACTGCAGACAGTAGCGCACAGCTCAGTTCAGCACGAGCTTGACTCCGTCGCTGCTCACCGTCGTTTCCGACTACTACCTCGACGACTCCGTCCTCTCTGTCTTCAATGTCTACTCCGACCACTCGGACTGACTTCGTCTGATGATGGTAGACTTTTTGGAGCTCCCACCTTGCGTAGCAAGGCTATCTCCAAGGTCCTGGTAAAGTACGAGCCTGGCGTCATCTAATGCCCTGAACTTTGAGGATAACTGGCGAAATGCACACAAGCACTAGTCGAGGAGAGCGGTGAGCATGGGCGTAGGAGAGGGGGAGAGTTGTCAGGGCCAACCAGCGATCTTCTATTTCTCGGGGAAGGGGTGAGGGTAGCAGTCTAAACTATTGTTCGTAGGTGTCCAATCAGGATGCCGGGATATTGCAGTGGGCTGTCTAAGTTTTGAGTAGAACTTAACCGATGAGTGCGTTGAGGATTATCATCTTTTTCTCTTCTTTATTATCTGTTTTTCTTGCTAGCTTTGCTGCTTCTATTAATTTCGGAAATTCCTTGAGTATTTCTCTTAGCTCTTTTAATGTCTCCAGGGTTTCTAGGAGAGAGGGTAACTCTTCATAGACCGTCGAAGTGGGCTCCGCATTCTGTTTTCTAGGTGGAGAGATGGGTGGTGGGTCTTGATTTCTTTGATGTTCCCTTGTTATCTCTGCATAGGAGGGACGTCCATTTATTGTAGTTAGTTTGGGAAATTTGAAACAGCCTTTCCATGCAGCTGTATGACCTGTTTCTTTGCAGTTCACACATACCGAGTCTTGAATTTTCTCTGTAATACTGCAGCTCCTCGTTGGGTGTGAATCCCCGCATTTGATACACTTGGGTGCCAACCTACAGTTCCTGCCGGAATGATGAAAACCTGCACAGTTGTAGCATATTGTAGCAGTGGTTTTTCTTCGATAGCTTTCAACTTTTATTCTTAGGTGGAGGAGGGTCTTTTCATTGTAGATGTTGAGTGCGTTTTTCGTCTTTTTGATCTCGAGAAGAAATATTGGATATAGGGTTTTCATTCTGTAGTTTCTTAGTCGGGATATTCTAATTATACCGTAGTCTCTTTCTTCTAATTCTTTAGTTATTTCTTCCTTGTCTGCGTCTATGGGGAGTCCTTTCATCATTACTTTTATGGGCCTGTCTTCAAAATTTTCAGATAGTACGAATTCTTCTTTTTTCTCTGTTAAAAATTCGATGATTTTCGTTCTTTCTTCTTCGTTATCTGGGTGGATGGCGATCATGTTTCTGATGAGTTTATTCTCTGCCTGGGGGAATTTCCTGTGGATTTCTTAAAGTGTTATGTTGTAATTACTTGTTAGTTTGAGGTTGATTGGAGCAGGTTTATTGTTTACAGTTTCTTGGTTTTGGCTCAGAGCTTCAAATATATTTGTTGTGTCCATGATGACTGGAATTTCCTCAGTTTTCCTAATTTTCGCAGCTTTTCTCGGATTGACTGGTTGGAAGTTTTCAGTGATGGTATTATTTCTCTCGTTTTGTGCTTGGGATGGGTTGTCGATACCCATTAGTGTGATTTCTCCTTTCGACATATTTTCTTTATTTGCTGTCTGGAGGGACTGTTGTACATTTTCTGGGGTGTGCTCGTTACATTCTAAGACAGGGCATGGGCCTAATTCTGCTAATTCCTCTTCTATATTCCTGATGTTATCTTGTATTTCTAGAAGTTTAGATTCGTCATCATGGTATTGCGTTGTATGCTCTTGTTTATTTTCTTTCATTTGCTCTAGGGTATCTAAGAAGGTTAGTGCAATGGAATTGAATTGTTGTATTCTGGACTGTTGATACTCTATGTATGCGCAAAGGTTCTTGTCTCCATCATGCGATCTACAATTTCTCTTGATACAGGATTTTGCGTTTTTTAACTTTTCCTCATACAAGGTAATTCGTCTATTGAATTCCTCTATCCACTCCTTAATTTCGCTTTTAGACCTAATACGTTTATCATACCAAACTCCTTCTTTCTCATTCTTTAAACTAATCCTAGTATCTTTTAAGGCTTTGTTCCACATACTTAAATTATTGCAGTGTTTTTCAATTTCCTGGATAAATTTAGTAGGATAATAATGGCTTTGTGGATAAACACTCCTGATACTGCTCATACTCATACTCCGGGAAATGCTGGAGCCTTCCGAGCGTCCGTCTCCTTCCATGGCTAGAGAAGGAATCAAATACGGACTTCGTCTGGCAGCTGCAGCCCCATTTATAGGTCTCAGGAGGCGGGGCTAGAAGCCTCTCAACCAATCAGGAACGTTCGAGGCGTATCTCGGTTCCTACTGGACGGATCGGGAAAATTCTCGAAGTTTCGGGTATTATCTATTTTGGCGCCAAAGTCGCCAAATGGTCGCCAAGCTCTTTGACCTCCGACGCGCCACACGGACTCCGTCCATTCAGATGACTGTAAAACTTTCTTTCTGTTGATGGTACAAACTATGAGGGGAAGCCGAATTGCAGGTTTGTAAAAATACAAAGAAATTTATTCTAGAATTTCCCCCCCCCCCTCTCTCTCTCTCTTTCTGCCATTTCCAGTCAAGAAAAATAATAGTTCGAGTGAATTAATAAACTTGACTTGAAATTGTATTCAGAAATTTTCTCAGAAGAATAAATATGCTTATACATTGAATTGACAATATTTCTAAATTCTGTAAATAATCTTGAATTTTGTAGATATTTCAAAAGTAGCCTTCAAATTATAAAATGTTTCACATGCAGTTTCTAAAATTACTCCTATTTCAAGTTTCTAAAGATATCGTTTTTATCTTTAGAAACTTGTGATAGATTATTTAGTGCTCTCAATTTGTTTTCAGCTATATTCAAATGGGCATTTTGGTTAGTTAATGTAGCTCTTTTCTTTCAAAGATACAGTGATAAATTTGTTGTTCAAGAATAGTCTCAATTAAAGTTATGCAGATTAAAACTATTGGGTTAATACCCAAATTTGTTTTAAAGAAAAATTCCATAAGATCTGTTATTATATCATAAAAATAATTTGATTTTTGTTGAAATTTTATATATTAATTAATTTTTTATAATTACAAATTCATAATTACTTATTAATTTTTTTTAAAAAAATTTTAAGCTTTCGATTCTGGTACTCTATCATTACTTCCCCAAGCTTTTTTTATTGTATATGGTACAGCAGCAAATATTATATATAATGTAAGCTTATAGTTTTCAATTAAAAATAAAACCAGTCGAAAATTATACTATGCCTTACAATGTGTAGCGTTTGTAAATTAGATAGAAGGTATTTGTTTGGAAAGTCACCAACTTTGAAATCTACAATGGGTAAAATTTATTATCTATTCTCTTCACCAGAATATGAAAAATTTATATAAAATTTTGAAGATTGCCTTTTAGATACCAATTTAAGAATAATGCTAATTTTTCCTGGATTGTGGCAATTTTTTCAAAAAAAAATGCTTTAAAAAAGGCTTAATTTTTAATAACATATATTATTGCCAATAAATTTAAATCATTTTCATTGTTTCATCAGATATTCTTTTGATTTTCATTTATTGTTAAAAGCTGAGAAAGAAGGATTCTGTTTAATATCTATGTAACTTCCATAATGAATTAAAAAATGAAAAATAGGTGAACCCAATTAAGAGTTTTAATAGCACTATAATGTCATGGGACTGGTTTTCATTAAAAAAAATTCGTATATTCATATTATAAAAGTTCATATGTAACTGTATGAAGATAACATGGCATGCGATGCTTTGGTGTAGTTGGTTGATAGAATCATCGACATGAAGTTTTGCCTTTGAGACTTAACTGAAATTAAATACAATTAATATGCCCGGCAATCCAGCTAGTATTTAATAAAGATAGAAGATGGCAGCTATAGCTCCAAATGTGTTTATAAATGAATCAGATCTATTTACAATAGCAAAAATAAACGAAGTGTGTTTCTGAAAGATGTAAATCAAGTTTACAATATTTTTGCCATGTTGTATTAAATAATTGTTGGATAATCTTGATGGAGTAACATGGCACGCATTTTATCTTATTTTTTTATTTATATATAAGACAAGTTACTTTCTTTTTATTTACATTTGTTTATAATTTATTTCTCTGATACAGAAGCATCATCTGATTAATGGTTCATAAAATGTATACAGTTGAGATTCACTGTCTTAAAAACTCATTCAAGAATATTATTTCATGTCTGGTAAAACTATATTTTTATAGATACACTAATATAATTTTAAAATATATTAAAAGTGGGCACGTAATACGAAATTGTAATTTCCTTTGTAAGTGGGGACGAATTTCATTTTGAAACATTATTTTTTGCCTTTATGCCATACTTTATGCTTTTGCCTTTTTACCATGAGCACTGAAGGATCTTGAGCACGGATTTAAGTTTTTCAGTGCTATGTCTTATTCTTTTAATTTCCAGATATGATAATATTGTAAAGTGTTAATGGGCTTTCATATCTTTATTACAGTTGCAAATGGCTTAATATGTATTTGCTTGATATTTGAAGCTAGCAACATGGTGAAAGAAACCTGGAAATATTACAAAATAAACTAATAAATAAGGTTTTGAAATAAATGCAGAAAGCGTTGAAATTCCGATGGGCATACCGTCATTTGAGATGTTATCTTTTGTGTATATATCATTAAAAAATTAATTCTTTAATTGTAGGGGCCACAAATTATGTTCCTTCTGAAAAAAATACTGAAATAGAAAGCGATGTATCGTTAGTTACTGGGAAAATTCGTCATATAGGAGCACCTACCTCAAATGAAGTTAATGATGATTCAGCTACTACTCTAGTCACAAGAAACAATATGAAGTTATCAGCTATTCATTCAAATGCTGCAGGTTTGTTCATAAATCTACTATTTTTTTATTAGTCCATTTATTTGCTTTATGAATTAAAGTACAAAATGCAATCCAATAATCATTTTCAAATTCTCTGTTGGAAAATAAAACCCCAGTACCAAGGAATTATGCTAGATAAACAAAATTCGGTAGTCATGTTTGCATATCTGAAAAATGACATCTATTCAGATTTTGTACTAGCAACGCCGCTATGAGTATTGAAGTCACGTTTACCTTGAATATGCAATTTAAACTTGATGGGCGTTATTTATCTTTTACATTGGAAATTGTGAGGATAGATAATGATTTCCAAAATATCTTTATGGAAGTAAAAAATTCAATAACAGCAGCTTACTGAGTTTGAGCAAAGCCATGCTGTAGAGTTTCAAGAAGTGGAATTTTCGCTGTATTACAGAAGGTCTGAACGAGAAATATATCAGTTGTGCTTGATTATTGTCCGCAGTTTTCACGGAAAAGATCGAAATCCAGCATTACATAAGTCACTATGGAATGGAGAAACCACTGTATTCAACCCGTGGCTGTGAGGCATCATATTGAATCTGTATCAGAAATCCAGAAAGCAGAGTACTTATTTTAAATTCTTTAGAAAATTGGCGATTGGTTTATCTTTAATTTGACTGTTTGTTGCTTTATTTATTTGCATGTTGCCATCCTCTGATTTTGATAAATTTGTACATAATTCAGAAGTATATTGGTTTCTTGGCAGATGGAGATCCGACATTAAAATATTACCTATTCACCAAAGCTAAATTTTGGGGTGGCAGTTTTTAACCAAGTACTTTTTTTATTTCTTTATTATTATAACACTAAAATATGTTTAACTATTTCTTGTAATATTCCAAGATGGTGAACTTTTGACGATTTTGCCAAATTTTTGGCACGATTTTGTCGTGCTTGACTTGAAAGCAGACATTAATCTGTAGTCTTACTGAGATAGATCTTAGTTTATTATTCAATAACATTAGCAAACAATAGTAAAATGTTTTCATAATTTGAAACTATAGTTGTTTCTGTATTTTATTTTTCACCTGATGTCATACTTTTTTTTTCAGAACTGTATAAAATTCATCATCTTTATAATATATGAGAATTTTATATAAATCTAAAATCTGCTTATATAGAAAAAAAGATGATATAAGATACTTTTAAGTTTCAAAATATTTACTCTTTTTTTTTTTTTTTTTTTGTTTTATTGATAAACATCTGTCATTCTAATCTATGAATTCATGTAAAAAATCTTCCAATTAATTGTTTTTGCCAGGTGAATTTTTAACACAGAAAAGTTGGAAAGGATTGGAACAACATCTTGGTGAAACACCAGTTGCTGAAATAGAAGAAGGACAAAAAGGTATAGCATCTAAATATGAAGATGAAAAATTGTGATGACAATTTTTACATGTAAAATAAGAAATAAGATTCAAGATCCATTTTCATCTTGTACAATAAATATATTTTTACAGTGTAATAAATTATTTTATTTGTAAGTATTATATTTGATACATGCAGAATAATATTTAAACTCACTTTATTTCTTGACATTTCATCTATATTGCTTTATTACTTTCTTTGCTCTTTGTGGAATTGCAGCAGTAATTTCTTTTTAAATGAAGGGATTCCTCTCTAGGACAACTGTGCAACTGACCTTGATTAATACAATTAAGAATTCCTTAAAGTAAACCACATAAATGAAAATTAAGAATTAAGAAAAATAATTGTAATGAATCCTCCAAATAATAGGAATTTAAATCTAATTAATTTTTCACCTGAGGCAAAAGTTACTTCTTTCCAAATTCATTTATACATTAATTTTTTTAAAGCAGAAATCCAAATAATTATTTTCCCAAATAAACTTATCTAATATCAGTGAGATACAGGTAATTTTGTTTTCATTTATGAATTTAGGTTAACAATGAATTGCTTAGTATCGATATTATGAATTAAGCATAATATTTCAACTTTGAAATTCCTAAGTGCACAAATTGAATTGAATACTGCAGTACTTGTTGGAGGGGGGAATGAAATGAATAAGATTTTCAAAAGGGATGTTTATTACAGAATTCAACTGAAATCGCAATATGGTTACTGTAAAATGCATTCCTTATAAAATGAAAAACTTCAGCAGACTACATCTTAATCTTGTTCATAATGCATTTTGTGGAAGTCAGTTGTCTTACAATCTATTTATGTTTTTAATAGAAATAATGAAAAAATGAAATTAAACTTCTAATATGCTTCTTTCAGAATTATTATTTACTACTGATTGAATGGATTTTTTATTCTTATATTCAAAATTAATTTACATTAAATTCAGTTTGCATATATAAACAAATATAAGGAAGTACTTTAATTTTGAATTTTATTTACTTTTTACTGGCCAAATGTACATGCATATGTTTTTAATTACTTTTGGGGCATTTTATCTTTTAATTCTCTAGTATAAAAAATATTAGACATTAAAGTATAAAGTAAAGAAAATTTTATATAATTTTTATGATATTTCTAATTGGAAACATTGCCTATTTTTAAACTTATATTGTGATAGTTATAAAAAATAGAAATGATGGTGGTCAGATGGAGTTAAAAACAAATTATAAAGGTAACCCTTCATCTCTCCAAAGAAGCAACAATGCTAAGCCATCAATCAATATAGCTGACCAAATAAACAATGTTGTAAAATAGTTATTATCAACCATTTTGACTTTGGCGACTTGGCCTGGCATTGTTGGCATATCTGGTGAGGTGAAGAGTCACACTAAACTAGATTTCAATTATCCTTTTCCTTCCATGTTATGTATTTCTATCTGCAATTTTTGCTATAATGTAATGAGCATCAATTCTACTGTGATGTTCAGCTGTTAACTTTTGACCATGACTGATATATATCCTAAATTGCTGTAATTCATGAAGAGGCAGTTACAACTTTATCTTCAAATGAGTGAATTTGTCATTTTTTGACAGGTGTTGCGGCAAGCAAGCAAGCACACAATTTTGTATAATTATTTTAGATTGAGTGGCATCACCTTGTTTGTTGTTATTCAAAAATTACTTATATGCTTGTACGTCTACTTGTTGTGAAGAATAAATGTATGTTATACTAACGCCGTCGCCTTTAATATATGGTGCCGAAAACTCTATTTGAATCAGGACCGCGAATTTATACTTCCTACTTTTACGAAATATCGGCAAGTTTACTTTTTTACTGAATTTTTTGTGTTATACTTTGGATTACTGCAATGGCGACGACGGATGAAACTGCAGACAAAATGGCGCAACTCAAGCGAAAACGGAAAACTATTCGCGGTAATATTACTCGTTTTTCTGTTGAAATAAGTAATTTAAAAGATGATTTTTCAATTGATGATGTGGAATATACTTATAATCGTTTAACTACTACCTTAAATTAAATGAAAATAACGGATAATGAAATACACAATCTACTTTCTGATGAAGAATACGAAAACGATATTTCACAATGTGAAAGCTATAACGATAATGCTGAATTCGCGATTTTTAAAGTAAAAAAAATAATTCAAAATAAATTAGCGCCAACTACAAGTAACTTTACTGATTTGACTATTAATAACAATAATTTGGCGATGAATTTAAATCCTTGCATTACAACACCTGCTATTCAATCGTATACCGTAAAACTGCCTACAATTAAACTAGAACAGTTTAACGGCGATGTAGAACTTTGGCAAAGTTTTTGGGAACAATTTCAGTCTTCTATAGATAATAATCCAAATCTTTCAGTAATTGATAAACATGTTTTTTTAAGAGGCTATTTACAAGATGAACCAAAACGATTGGTAGACGGCATAAGCATTATTGCTGATACATATGAAGCTACTAAAAAACTCCTTATGGACAAATATGGCGACAAAAACAGAATCATTCAAGCTCATTTGGACTTTTTAGAAAATTTGAGGCAAATACGAAATCCATCGCCAACTTCACTAAACGAAGTTTTTATTGAATGTAACAGAAGATTGCAAGCTCTACGTGCCTTGGGAGAGGATGTTAATTCTTATGGCTGAATTTTAACTCCTAAAATTTTACGAGCATTTCCGGATGACATTTGTCGCCGTTGGATTATTTTTGCAAAACGACAGATAATTTCGGAAGGTGACATAACAAAATTAATACACTTTCTCTCGGAAGAGGTAGAAGGCGCACTTACTACTCTGAAAATTAGAGGTGAGCAGTCTGTTCAATATGATTTTAAACCTTCCACTGCTAACTTATATGTTAATTCCAAGAACACTACGCCAATTAAAAAACGTTTTCCATTTTGTGCTTTCTGTGATACTAATGGACACTGACCGCAAGACTGTAACATTGTAACTGATATAGATAGTCGTAAACAAAAGTTAAAAAATAGTAATCGTTGTTTTTTATGCACAAACCGTGGCCATAACGTAAATAGTTGCCCCCGGAAAGACAAAGCCCGTTGCTATAAATGCAAAAAAAGGCATCATGTTTCCATCTGTAAAACTGTAACTGAGAATCCAAATTTAACTACCATTCCAGTTACGTCTGCTAATAACGTTGATATTATAACTCCCAAATTTACTCATCTGCAAACTGCTCGAGTATATGTAATTGGCCCAACTGGTAAAACAAAAGTAACGCGGTGTCTCTTAGACGGTGGGAGTCAGTCTAGCTTCATTCATCCTAGTTTGATCGACTTCCTGCAACTGGAAATTACTAGCTCAGAAAAATAGAATCTTCAAGCATTCGAATCCATTTTAACAAACACTGAAACGAGACGGAAGGTCAAATTTATCTTGTCAAGTATTTGGAGCAACTCAAAAATAAATATACAAGCATTTGAAAGTTCAAATACTTATGCCTTTCATCCATCTACTCCCCAACCTGTCTCCTCTTTTGCTCATAGTCAAAAGTTGAAGCTTGCTGATCCATCAGACAGCTTAAGCGACTTACCTATAGAAATTCTGATAGCTGCTGATTTTTATTGGACTATAGTTCATACTATATCTCCTATTAGACTTTCTGCCACTCATGTGTTAATACCTACAGTATTTGGATGGATTCTATCCGGCAACCGTTCGTTCACTACTATAGCATATTCTTCTGTTTCTTCAGTTCACAACATTAGCTTAGAAACTTTGGTACGTGATCTGGACGATCAGGTGAGACGATTTTGGGACTTGGAAACAATTGGCATTAAAACTATGCAAGATAAAGGGATGACTATTCGTAATTCTGAAATTTTAAGTGATTTTCACAATTCACTTTGCAAACTTGATGGCCGCCGTGTTGTAAAGTTGCCATGGAAACCAGAGGTGATTCTTTCGTCGAATAATTACGAAATAGCACTCAAACGATTTCAAATACTCCGTTACAAACTCTTTACTCATTCAGACTAAAGAGATATTTATACAGAACAGATGCAAAATTATATCGATAACCAACATGTTGAACTTGCCGATAATAGTCCTTGCAACGAATCAAAACTATTTTACTTGCCTCATTATATAGTGAAAAAACAAAAGAAATGGCGAATTGTATTTGACGCTTCTTCTCATACACCAGGACATCCTTCCTTAAATGATGCTCTTGAGCAGGGTCCTAATTTTCTTCCAGAAATATTTGCAACATTGTTACGATTTCGACTTCACAAATTCTCAATCACGAGCGACGGACGTCAAGCATTCTTGCAACTTATTTTGGATGAAGAGGATAGAAACTGTACTAGGTTCCTGTGGTTTAAGACAGAAAAGGATGCAAACGGAAAAATACATTTGCGAAATGAAATACTTACTTATCGTTTTTCACGTCTACCTTTTGGATTGACTTCTATTCCTTTTTTGCTTTCTGCCACTCTTCGTGAATTAGCTAATATGCACTCTGATTCCTACCCTACTGCAGCTAAGCACCTGGAGAATAATATTTTCACGGACGACTTTGTTATGGGAGTGGATACTGCTGAACAAGCAACAACTCTTTACCAAGAAATGCAAGATTTAATGACACAGATAAGTTTACCTTTGGCTAAATGGAGCACAAACTCCAAGAACCTACAGCTATTTGGGAACTAAAGGATATCATCTTTAAATGCAATACGCAAGTATTAGGAATTAACTGGAATACCAAAGAAGACTTGTTTCATACAGATATAAACGAAAGTGTTTATCAGTTTGCTGTTCCTGTAACAAAACGTTTACTTCTTAAAATTGTATCAAAGTTGTATGATCCTTTAGGCCTCTATGCACCAGCAATAGTAGTTGGAAAAATTCTTTTTCAAACCACGTGGCTCATGGGAGTTCAATGGGACGAAATTCTTCCTCCAGGCATTGCTGCTTTAACAGATGGGTATCTGAAATATCATCTTTAAACAAGATACTTATTCCTCGCTAGATTGGAATTTCTGCTACTTCTCACGTGAGTATCCATGTCTTTTGTGATGCTTCGGAAAAGGCCTATGGTGCCGCATTATACATTTGTTTCACTGAGCTTAACGAAACAAAGGTTCGCCTAGTTTGCAGTCGCAATAGACTTTCTCCACTTAAAAAGGTAACACTTCCACGGTTAGAACTTTTGGCAGCCTTACTAGGAGCTCGTTTACTTCACTATTTTTGCAAAGAAACTGGTTTAGATAATCAAACATCAACACTTTGGAGTGATTCAACTGTTGTATTAAGTTGGATAAGAAATGATCCTAATCGATGGAAAACATTCGTATGTAACCGAGTCACTGAAATTCTTCAATACACTTTTCCAGCGCAGTGGCGACATTGTCCAGGCACACAGAACCCAGCAGATCATCTCTCCTGTGGAAGCAGAATTTTAAGTGATTTTCACAATTCATTTTGCAAAGTTGAGGGCCGCCGTGTTGTAAAGTTGCCATGGAAACCAGAGGTGATTCTTTCGTCATTCCCAGCAGAATTACCATATCTAGAAACTTGGTGGAACGGTCCAGGTTGGTTAGCACAAATTTCAGACGCCTGGCCAGTCCAAAACATTTTGACAAATGAAGAAAAATTATTAATGGATATAGAAGCTCGTCAAGTAAAGAACCAAACATTGTGTACATCCACTATCCAAACTTTAATCGATATATCCCGCTTCAGTTCATACACAAAACTCTTGAGAATTACAGCTTGGATTTATCGTTTTCTGAACAACTGTAAATCTCGACAACATTTTACTTCAGAATTGACGACTGATGAGCTGAATACGGCAAGAAACTATTGGATTTCAGTTGTACAGAAACAGAGTTTTTCTGTAGAAATCAACGCACTAGAGCATAATCGTTCCTTACCTAAATGCTCGAAAAATTTTCGGTTTAGCCCATTTCTAAAAGATGGCATTTTACGACTTGGTGGTAGGCTACAATTCGCACGAATATCAATTGAATAAAGACACCCAATACTACTTGAAGGATCTCTTTATTTTGTGCACTTGTTGATTAGACACACTCACATTCGTCTACATCATTTGGATGTTCGTGTAGTTCTTTCAGAATTACTCTCCGAGTTGTGGATACTCCGTGGTCGCCAAGCCATCAAGCGAGTGATTAAAACCTGCTTACCGTGCAAACTGTCTCATGCTTTAAGTTCTAATGAAATAGAAGCCCCTCTTGCAGCTGACAGACTTGCTCCTTGTATACCTTTCGATACTACTGGAATAGACTCTGCAGGCCCAGTTTATATTAAGACCTTTAAACCTTCAAATACAGCTTACATCACGCTATTTACATGTTCTACTACTAAAGCCTTGCATATCGAACTTGTTTCTGACCTTTCTGTAGACAAATTTCTTTTGGCCTTGCAAAGATTTGTCAGTAGAAGAGGACTTCCACATACTATATACAGTGACAACGCCACTACCTTTCATGCCACAAATAAAGAACTCATTTTCCTTTGGAATACATTGACTTCAGCGAAAGTGCAGCAATTCTATGCTCACAATGGTATAAAGTGGAAGTTTATTGCACCACGAGCAGCTTGGTGGGGAGGATGGTGGGAGCGACTAATAGGTTTAACCAAACGATACCTTCGAAAATCCCTTGGTCGCTCATTACTAGATGAGGAAGCCTTAACTACGGTATTAGTGGGAATAGAAGCCTCACTCAACAGTAGACCTTTGATTTATGAGCGTGGTGAGAATGATACAGAGGAAGCTTTGATCCCAGCTCATTTCCTAACTGGTCGAAAGTTGACCACTGTCCCATCCGGACCTGAGTCTAGAAATGACAAGCTCACAAATATTTACAGGCAACAGCAAGACTTATTGGATACATTTTGGAAAAGATGGTCCAAAGAATATCTTTTGGAGTTACGTACATTTCATCAAGTAGGGAATGTAAAGCAATCACCACGAGTACGAGTAGGAGACTTGATCCTATTACAAGAAGATCTGCGACCACGACAAATGTGGAAGAAAGCTCTCGTGGTGAAATTAATCGATGGCTGGTACGGAAGAATTCGAACATGCATCCTTCGTGTCAAAGGAAAGGAGATTACCCGTCCAATTCAACTGGTCATACCTCTGGAGGTTGACCAGGGTGGGGAGGATGCTGCGGCAAGCAAGCAAGCAAACAATTTTGTATAATTACTTTAGATTGAGTGGCATCACCTTGTTTGTTGTTATTCAAAAATTACTTATATGCGTGTACGTCTACTTGTTGTGAAGAATAAATGTATGTTATACTAACGCCGTCGTCTTTAATAACAAGGTTGTGGGTTGATGTATATAAAAGTCATATTTAGTACAAATAAATTCTACTGTCATTTCTAATAACAAAGCTATGATAGTAAATGTTCATCTTGTATGAATTAATTTTTTGTTCTTATTTAATTATATAATTGAGATGACAAATGAGCATTTCCAATAATCTGAGATAAATGATGTGGAAAAGATTCCTAGGAAAATGAAAGCGATTTTTATTAAGTATCTGGCGCTTAATTCCTTTTAGCCAATTGAATGAAATATCATCGGCTCCTATTGATGAATGTCCTGTTTTTTAAAAAGCATGTCTGACTTTTTTGGGGAATAAGCACAGAATGACTAAATCTGAACCTTGTGCCATAAAACCTAACCAAACCAAATCCTTGGGGAACAAGTAATTTGAGGACAATATTGAATCTTCAATAAAATTGAAAGACTGATGTGTCGCTAAGACTTAATGTCCGTTTCTCACAACCATGATAAAAAAATTAAGTTTCCAAAAACACGCCAAAAGCTCCGCTCCTCATCTTGGATATTGATGGGGAGGGGATACGGTTACAAATAGCATATGGGAAGAATTAAAATCGCAATAATATGAAATAAAGTCATGGAAACGATGTAAAAAGTAATATTGATTGTGCATATTTACTTTTCTCCGCACACATAAAAAATGTAATGAATGCTTAACAGTGCAAATACATTTAAAATTTTATGGTAAAAGCGAATTTCCAATTTATGGCTTACCATTTCTAAAGATTCGAACATAATATGTGGATTATTATTATTGAAATGAATGAACTGGGATTTTTAGCTACAAAGGCTGTCATCCCCTAATGTCAGAGAGTTGCTGTTACTATATAACAAAAAACTTCCGTGGGCGAAAAAATATTTAATATGCGGATTCGGATACGAGACAATTATTGTTGCATTTAACCCGGGCTGGTTCTGAATCTGACATCGTCAATTGGATGATATCACGGGCAGTGGCAGCCTTAGGCTCTGTATTTCGTTTTAATAAATTTCTTTAACTTTTTAAACTTAATCAGAATGCTTATTATATGTTTTACATTAAGTTTTCATTTAAATAACTTTGTTAAAATTTATTAGGATTTTTTTAAAATTTACTATTACTTACAATTGGACGGCATTCACATTTGTACCCAGTATTATTTAACCATACATTTGGTGTTTATAAATATTATAAAGGAACGTAGTGAAACAAACAAGGATCTGAATCAAATCTATTTGAAAAATGCAGGTGCTATTTTCATATTTTATGATTCAAAGAAATTTTATTTTTATAAAGTTATTTATTTTCCACCAGAATAATAGCAGCAATGTTTTTAATCGATCTGTTTGTGCCACACACCCTCTCCCCGTCAACAAAGTGCTCCTAGGTAAGTGTTAAATCAGGAATGTGATACTGATCACGTGGCTTCAAAATCGGATGCTTATACAACAGTTGAAAATTATCTGCCCAATGGAAATGGAATTTTTAAAGCAGATTTGATTTGGCACCTTTCCAAACAAGTGTGAAAAGTGAAATTTTTCTCAGCGCATCGGCGTTTATTTTCTTCAATTTGAACAAATCAGAAAAACAAATGATTAAGAAACAATGAATAACAGTAATTTGATCGTTCAGTTCTTAAAATTTTCAGGAAAAGTGACTAATTTTTGAAAAATTCTCTAGAAAGATAGTTTTTTTATTCTCTTCGACGAGGTATTGATCTTCCCTTTAACATCATTAGAAACGATACTATGGACAAATTGGTCCAAAAAATCATCCAAACTATAATAAAACATCAAATAAAAAAAATCTGCTCTAAATTTTAAAATTCGAACTTCGAAGCACATTGAGACGTTATTGCGAGTATCTGCGTGCAATTGTTTCATAGCTGTAAGTGCAGTAGATTTGTTTGAACATCGTAAACACATGTACGCGCATACAAAGTTTCTTTTTACAAGAATAGATTAAGCATTAAGAAACTTTAGATTATGTTATATGTTTTATTCCAACGTTTTTGACGTACTTAAAAAAACACAAAACATAGTAACGAGGCTAAGGGTTTTATTTATTATCCCCCCCCTCTACATTTGTAGTTCTGCCTTAATTTTAGTTTCAATACAGCAGAATAAAAAGCGTCTACAATATATATTCGGTTTTCTGATATTGTGTGTTATCCCCATATCACCGATAAATCGTCAAAAAAAAAATAACTATTGTTTATCAATGCCATCAGAAGCGGCGGTAGAGGTGGAACAGTGGCACTTGTGCGCAGCTTGTAGATTTATTGGAAATTAATTATCTTTGGCCGAACAATTAGAAAGGCTATAGAAAATGCATATTTCTTATTTTGATTAGAGAGTGCTTGATGTAGAGCATTGTTTTTCATGGAATACTAACCTTTTTTTTACCATTATAAATTTAATAATTAATCTTAACATTGGCAATTCTCTTAGGCAGCATAGGCAGTAATTTTCTAGTTTACTAGCAAATCAATTTTTACCGTCAGACACTGTATCTGAGAGCTAAGCTAAGTAATAGATTAAAAGAGCAACTATGTTTTTTAATCTATTATGTGTAGATGTTGTATTTGCTTGTTGATTACTCATACATAGTGATAGTGCATTTAAATATGGCAGTAAATTAATCAAAAGCAATAAAATGCACCCTAGATAGATTTTCCTACTTAGAATAAAATTGGACAATATATTACAGATTTGAACGAAATTCAATTACTTTTTTTTTTCATTTTCTTATTGAAAGAATATGTTTTTTGTCCCTTAAGAATTAACTAGTACTTAAAAAAATTATTAATTTGAGTCCAGCCTTATTTATTTTAGCCAGAGTAATTATTTGCAAAAGAAAAAAAGGAATTTAATATAATTTGTTTGGATAACTTTATTATATAAAAGCATTCATTAGCAACTTTCGAATATCAGCTTGTGGCATATATGATTAATAAGAATGCATTGAAAAAAAACTACTTTTCAAGAATGAAATGGCACATACTACATCATAAGCACAGTAAATGATAAGTTGCATAGTATTTCTTTTGACTACCTATTCATCGCTTTTGTTTTTGACTAAAAAAAGTTAAAAATTTAAAGAATTTTCTAGTTTAATTTTTATTTTTTAGCAGTTTTATTCTTAATTACTTATCATAATAAATTAAAAATTTTAATGTATTCAAATAATTTAAAGATTTGCATGTTTTCAAAATTTCTAGAACTTCTTACAGCAATTAAAAGACGTTTGAGGCAAATCTGCATGCAAGTTCAGAGCTTATACAGTTTTGAGTTTCACAAAATATGAAGGATTGAGTGATGTTGACTATTATTTTTTAATAATTATATTGTTTAGTACTTTCAAACTTTCAGTGATAAAAAAGAAATAATAAATCTCTAGCACTTGATTTATATTTAAATGCAAATCTTCAAAATCATGTTGGGCATTAATCATTTTTTGAATATAATAACCATCCGTATTGCTTCCTTTGTCCATTAATAAAGTATTCTCTGCTATGACAGAATGAAACAGTCTTTCCTATGTTTTACCTTTTAAAACGAATGTAAACTTTTTCATAAAGCATCATTTAGTAGATATGTAGCACACAGTAAAAGACAATGTATTGTAGAAACATTTTAAGAACAATTTAAAAAGTTAACTATCAATATTCTTTTTAGATTCAGTTTAATATGCCTTCTGTATATTTTGTTTCATTATGTTAAATAAAGCAAGGTGTAAAGAAATGAAGTTAAACAACAAAATATAAAGATTAAATCTGCATTAAAATGAAAATTATATCTCTGTTTGATTGAATTAACATTATGCACACCAAAATTATAATTTTTATAAAGTCTTCTGTATAGCAAAGTTATGGATGTGTTCCTTATTTCATAAATTTTTAGAAGCAGATTTTTGTCATTTTATTATTACTTCCAACGCTTTTGTAATACGGTGGTGTGAATCGCTCGTTATCAAAAGAACAATGATTAGGGCTATCTGCAATTTCCCACGGAAGTTTCGTTTTATCATCATCATTTCATCACACTGGCATTGATTGATTGCCAAATATCGTATATTATTAATGAGCTAAATCAAATAGACAAAGGTAAAATTTGTAATGTAACAACCGTTTTAATACTTGAGCACTCATTATAGTAATGAGTGTGCGCATTTGACACATATATGCAGAGGTTTACCGACCGGTGGGGCAAGCACATTTTCTCTAATTTAAATTCAAAATAAATCATAATAATTAATATTAGATTTAAATAAATAAAATTTAAGTATTAATTAGCTCAGTAAAATTCTTCAACCTCTTAATTACAGATTGACTCTTCCTCTCATTGTTAAAAATTTCTAGGATATTTGTTTTAAAAAAAAAATCTCTGTTACTTTACTGATTATCAAAAGATTGTCAATACGTGAATCTATTTTTTATGAGATTTAATTCTGCAGAGATCTAATTCTAGAAAAAATATAGATATATATCATTCTAGATTTTAGTATATAAATCGAAACAAAAGTTGTAGGTATAAAGCATAGAAATTTGTTTCAGAATGATCATGAAAATATTTAATCGAATTTTAACGAAGTATACGTTTTAAATTCTTATTGGATGCTAGCTTTTTATACGTGATTCTTATTAGGTCGTAACGGATTTCAGTAAATATGCGAAACATTTTTTATTATAAACTAGCCGCCTTTGGCGACCAGCCCGCTCGCTACAATTTTCAATTAAATATTTTAAGTAACTGGTCTCTTAAAGGATTCTCAAACAAAACATTTTTAATCTTCAAATTTTGATAGTCATACCAAACTTATACTGTTTAGATCGTTTCGTTCAATTTACTATATATATTTTGCTAATTTGTTGCCATTTCCGGTAAAACTTCAACTTTAATTTAAAATGTAAATGAAGAAATTGCAATTAATATTAAGATATTTTTAAATAAAATCAAGCGTTTTATTTTTTATCATTTTTATTGTTATTTATTAATTATTATTATTATTGAATGTGAGTATTGCAAACAGAATCGCTCGGTATTTAAGTCTTATGTGAACTACAAAATATTTTTCATAATTTATGTAATATCTCAAACAATAATTCAACAAAAATTTCAGAGATTCAGTATAAAATTCAGTTTTTAGTTTTTCTTTCAAAAGGATTGAAATCAAATCAATAATAATATTTTGTTCCTGCCTATAAATATATTTCAAAAATTATGAAGTCTAAATTTAATGCAGTAAGGTATCATATTCTGATAAATATTCTGGACACACCAAATTTTAAATAAATGAATGAATGTTTCTATTTTCCACGATCAACTAAGACTTATTTATGAAGTTTTAAATGTTAAAAATTTAGAAAAACTCACCATTTTCATAATCTTAGGCCAATTAATCTTGAGAAACCTGCGCGCTTATTGGCGTATTTTCTTTGAAACGATCGATGAAAAATCTAAAATTATCCTTTTTTTATTGAATAGTGATATTCAAATCTTCATAAATCAGTCAGTTTAAGTGATTTGAAATTAACTCTTAAAAGTCAGTGATTTAGTTGATTGGAAATTAACTCTATGACCACCATAAAATCTGTGCTTTCTCTTGTGGTGTATGCATTCTCCTTAATATCCGCTCGAATAAAACATCACATACAAAAGTAATACATAGAGCAAACACATCAAAAGTAAACATAACATTTCAATAGTTGCCAAAAACAAAAGAGAGAAAAATGCAATTAATAAGCAGACGATATTTAGAAAAGTACAGATATTTAGACTGGAAAATGAAATTATCTGAAATTAAAAACACGCGCAGACGATATTTACAAAAGTAAAAATATTCAAACCTGAAAAGGAAAATATATGAGTTATTCCATCAATAAATGCCATAAGTTTGTTTATATCTTCATTATTTTATGAGTCATTAAACATCAAAATGGGTCCGGGACTAAATAAACACCCTGTATAGAGAGTGTAAAAGATCATAAAATAATTTTTCTTGAATTTATTTTTTAGAAAAAATAATATTTCATATTTGTTTCATTTCCTACAGACACGTGCCGAAAATTATATTTTTGCAGATTTCATTTCCAAAAAGATTTAATTTATTTTCAGTTAGAGTGATGGCAACACTTTGAAAAAAGCTATTTTTTTCCCATGAATGCGAAACGTGCTTAATCTTAATTTTTATTTTTTACGAAAAAAATTATTGAAAAACATAGTTAAAATATTTATTTAAAAATTCATTAAAAATAGAAATTTAATTTTAAGATTAAAACATTAGTATCATTTAAAAGATAAATTTTTGATCTTTAACTTCATGTAAAAATCTTTTTTGTGCGGTAATATTTTCGGCAGTTATAGCAGAAACACGTCAAAATTTCGCTTAATTTTTAAATAAATAAAATTCTAATTAAAAATTAGAAAAAATAACCCTCAGGTGCACATTCCCGGCCTCCAAGGTATACACGTGCCAAATTTGGTAGCTGTAGGTTGAATGGTCTGGCCTGTAGAGCGCCAACACACACACACACACATTGAGCTTTATTATAAGTATAGATTATTACAAATATATGAGTTTCAAATAATTACAAGCTTTTATTGTATGATATTTTTTTGAACGATCACCATAGTGAAGGAATGGTTTTCTGTTGCACGTTTCACAAACATATGCTGCTGTTTTCCTTCCTCCAGGCAACGTAGGAAATGTGGTCCAGAAGTTTGGAGACGAAGGTGCCAGTTCAGGTGTCGTCTTTGTCATCTAACCGCCCTCCATAGTGAAACACTGATTCAAAATTACGAGTCCGTCTCAAAATAAACCTAATGTTGCTTTAAAACGGAACGTTAATATAATAAATTAAACCAGACAAATTAGCATTAGAAAACACTAAACAATTAGTATGTTTTCCTTTTGCATCAGATTGCAATATATGTAGTTTTCCATTTAATCGCACTTCATTGTCTGTTGTTGATGGTATTGCATATCGAGCAGTTTCACTTACACGTAAATTTCTAATTATTGAAATAATTATTTTCGGATTAAAGTTAACCTAAATAAAACTATAAACTTAACCTAAACCATAGATGTCGCTGCTAGTTTCATGACTAGAATCAAAATCAGTTGAAGAATTGTTTTCAAAACATTCACTATCACTATAGAAATTTATAAAATTTTCTTTATGTATTTTTGGTCTCAATATATTGAAAATGGGGTCAATTCATGTGACGTAAAAGTCACATGTCATGAGCTATCCGCGCATGGCATTTAAGTTTCATCCGCACCGCTTTCGTCGATTAGTCTGCCATTAACGTTCTCCGCCGAGTATGATGCGGAGTTTTTTGTTTAAATTTGAAGTTATAATTTTTTAGT
>JAPMOR010015117.1:75123-91559 GCA_026543865.1 Argiope aurantia | reverse complement strand
GCCAGACAGTGAACTCATGTGACTGGAAACATAAAAAAATATTGATTATCAAATATTAATTTATGCATTAAATTTAGTTCTTCGCTTTCAGCTTTTGCCTTCAAATAATTATATTTAGTTTGTTTTCAAAAGCTCGTTTAAAGTTACTTTTAAAAAGGATAAAGAAATTATTAGTCTAATAAATTTTATGTATTCAAAAATAAAAATAAAAAGTTTTATAAAGCATTTTAATTGCTGTTCGAAAAGGTTGATTTTTTTAACAATTCTATTTATATTTTAGTCTTTAATCTATAATTCATTGTCTCTATAACTAATAAATATGTATGTATGTGGGGGTGTTGATGTCCTACAAGCCAGACCGTCTGGCCGAGAGTTACCAAACTTGGTAAATGTACTCTGGAGGGTGGAAACGTGCTCCTTGAAGCACATTTTTTGTAATATTTTTTAATTAAAACTTAAATTAATTAAAAATTAAGTGAAATTTTGGCATTTCTGTAGAACTTCTGAAAATATTACAGCGCATTATATATATATTCAATAACGCCAATTTTTTTGCTGTATAATTTATTCTGCTTTAATCATTTAAAAAAATACTTTAAAAGTATTTTATTATAATATATCTCGTTATTGAATTGTTTTCATCATTGACATTAATATTTCTTCCTGGCTTTTCCCAATTGTTGATGGTTTAGATATAAAGATTCAGGTTACTTTTTTCATGTTATGTAGGTTTCAGTTTAAGACAAGTTAATAAAAATTTTGAAATTTTGTTCCACTTACAATTAAGGTTTAACTCTACAATCAATCAATAGTCAAATATTTTAAAGTGTACCCCTTTTTAAATACTTCAGCTCTCCCTTATGAAATAATTGGATGTATTTACGTAATGACAAAAATGACAAAAAATTAGTATTCATAAAGAACATCTTGAATTCCCTTTTTACTAAATTCAACATAATCAAATCAATCATCATCATTAATCAAAATTAATCTATTCACTGATAATCAATTTTTAAGAGTACTAAAATAGTATCTTGACACTGAGAACATACAAGAGTATGATATTTCGAAATGTTAGTGCATCAGGACGAAAGTAAAAAGTCCATTACAAAATTTTCTCTTTACAAACATGAAGCCAGTCATGTAAAATAAAAGTGTATGAAAAGAGGATAGATATATTTGAGTAAATTGATGCTTCAACTTTTCACAAGTGACTCGCAATTTTTAGAGATATTTGATATCTGTGGCTGATTGTTTTTAGAAATTATTTTTATTTTTATGTGATCAATTTTTTTTTGAAAGACAATGTTAAACACAGCAATCAAATTTTTTTCATTATTCTTAGCAAAAATTCCGCTACAAAAATGATCAGAAAGGTTTTTTTTCAATGAATCACATGGAAGAAATTTTAGTCAAAATATCATAAAATGTTAATTTAAGAAAAAATAAAATATTTATTATATTTTTCAATTTCACAGACTTACTAAATTTGAAAAAGTTTTTATCCAAAGTATTGATTTTGAAAACAGTTATAAAATTATACTTAAAAGTCGAGTTACCTTGATTTTATATGTATATGAACCAAAATATATGCATCCTTTCTGTGCCAAAAATTGACAGTTAATAATAAAATATTATCTAATGGCGTTTTAAAACATAAACAAATTACTAATTAATAAACAAATTACTAATTAAAATCTATATATCTTTAATGTCCACATTTTAAAACACCATGTATTTTCGAGAAATAGGAATTTATATCCAAGGGTATTCTTTGATAAAAATAAAAGATCTTTACAAAAAATATTCTTGCTAGAAAATTGATGAAAGTAAGAGACTAATTGTCTTTTTCATTTCAGAGGATCATTTAGATGAACTAATTGAACATTGGATAAAGGAAGGAGACCTCTTAAGGTTGGAACACGTTGTACTGGCTGGTCAAGGAGACAGACTCATTGAAAGAACATCAGACGATAAACAAGTCCAAGATTTTTTGGATTTAGTTCCTATATATATGGTAAGTCATCAACCATGAAGGAATTCTGTAAAACTCTAATTAAGTATAGAAATGAAAATTTAAAAAAAATTGCTTTAATGGAGAATTGATAAATTCTAAGACATTTTTGCTTTATTTTGATAAATAATAAAAAAAATACTGTGAATCTAAGATTTAATATATTATTTTAATTATAATCCCTTGCCTTGCATTATATACTTTTAGTACAAAACCATTAAAAAATTAATGAATCATAAACAAAGAAAAATCCATACTATTCACTTTGATGGCTTTTAGCATGACTCAGGAATATGAATCGTAGGAAGAATGATATTAGTTCTACTATTATCTTGTTTATTATGGTTTTTAATATCAGTCTGTATTATTAATGTAGATCAATTGATAGCTAATATGTATGTGTGAGCTTTAATAATGAAATTTTTCTACGGCTAGGTTCTCTCCTGGTCTTGATTTACTCTAAGTGAACAAAAAATGTTCTCTAAATGTTTTACAGGAAGGCGGCCTACCCACATATGTTCAGACTCGACCAAACTTTCACTTCACGGTTCTTCAAGATTATTTTTATCAATAGAAATTGCCATACTTTCCTAATAGACTTCTATGTGCTTTAACTATGAAACTTCGCTACAGTTAGGTTTGCTGCTAATCGTGATTTATTTAATTTACAAGAAATCAATCTAAACACATATGTTCAAGTTCAGCCTAACTTTTATTACATGTTCTCTAAGACTACTTTCATCAATAGAAGTTGCTATACTTTTTCAATAGAATTGTGTGCGCCTTAAGAATGAAATTTTGCCATGGTTAGGCTGGATCTTTGTCTTGATGTACTCTAAGCGAACAAAAATTGTCCTCTGAATGTCTTACGAAATCTTAATCTACCCACATATAATCAAGTACAGCTAGGCTGTTTCTTCATGTTCTCCAAGATTGCTTTTATAAAATAGTAGTTGTCATACTTCCTTTTTATCATTAGTCTTTGATTTATAGACTTGGCGCAATATACTGGTCTAAGTGGCATTAGAACTACCACCGGCTTTAATGAACAATAAAAGTCAGCTGCAGAATTTTGAAGCTTGTTTCATGCGAATGGCATTTCAAATATCTGTTGCAAGTTAAATATTGTCATTCTTTGATATCCCATTCTCATTTAATCACGCTTTTCGTTATCAGAAATATATCTTTTTTCAATATATATATATATATATATCCCCATATATATATATAAAGGCATTTCGTTTTCATATTACTTTTTAAGATAACATTTCCTGATGATTTCTTGGCCATATCGATGCTTCTGCTACTCTACCTACATTTTACGGTATTCTCCGTATTTGAGGAGGCTTTAGATTATCAATTAATGCAATGGACCTGAAATGGGAGGCTAAATTCAATACTGCTTGGTATGTCGGAATCATTCAATTCCCTCCAGTATTAAAATATTTTTAAGAGCACTCGACGACAAACTCATTATAGTATTACTCGTTATTTGAAACTGATTTCAAAGATCTGTCATCCAAATGAGCCTGAATTGCGCTATCAGCCATTCTCCATCAGCAATATGTGTTGACCTTGAAACTGTCTGGGAATATGGACTTTCGATTCGGTGTCATCCATGTATGATTATGATGGCTTAAAATGTATGATAGGCACATCTTGAATGGTCTTTCACTTCAAAATCTTATAAATTGATTCAAATTATATCTAATTCTAATACAGATATGGTTTAAATTAATTTATAGTAATACAGATATAATAGATTTTGGTGAAGGTCTGTGAGACAAACAAATCCAATGAGCGTACCAACTATTCTTCGTAGGCGAAACACCCTGCCTTCAAATGATGTAGAGATATAGACTGTCTGCTTCAGTGTTATCCAAGTATTCTGATCACGGCTCAATATTTATACTATCATCTCGTCCAGTTTCACATAACATTATAATCAGATATCGATTCTAATCCTTCCTTGAGCAAGCTGGGTGGCATTTTGGTAATCGTTTTTTGTTTTCTTCAAAATGTTTTTTCAGGAAAGCTCTGACATAAAATCTTAAATTATCTTTCATAACAAAAAAAAAGTGAGAGAGAGAGAAATAAAAGGTTAAAATGATGTTGCATGAAAAATAAAAGGCTCTTATCTTTTCGGTTGAAAGTTTAGAGTAAGATTTGACTGGATTTCACAAAAATTTAAAAAATGGTTTGTGCGTATGAGATAATGACAAAAGGTTATCGAAATAAAATCATAATGTAATCATAAAAAACAGTGTGCGATCAGCTTTTTTAAATCAAAATTCATAATTACTTCCACAAATTTTCTGAATCAAAATTCATAATTATTTAATCAAAGTAATTACTTCCACGCGATCTTTTACATTTGCGATACCTACCTTTACATCTTGTAAATTTACCTGAAAGTTGATATCTTCTGTTTAAACATTAATCTTTATAGTGTAGAAGCATACAATTTCAATCTTAATGGAACTGAATTGGGCATTTTAACTAGCGATTACCACTGTTATTGTACTACATTGTTGTTAATATTTCAGAAAAAAATATCCTTGCTACAGAAAGGAAGTCGATAATTCTTTGGAAATTCTGGTATATGCTTTTATCATTTGATGACCGTCACTTTGCACAACTTCTTTTTTAACATTCCTCATGAAAATAATAATTTATATTTTCATGAGGAATGTGACTTTTAATAATTCATTGTACCCAGCATTTGTTCTTACTACAAAGACATAGATTATCTAGTTTATTATAGCCATTATTATCTATACTAGTCATAAATCATACGGCATTTAATGGCTGCACCGTAATAAAATATCTTTCAGAGACACCAAATTATAATCTCCAAAGAAAGAAACCGAGAGCGCATGCGAAAGAAAGAAATTTAACGATAAGGGATATAATCAATTATGTGGAGTGCTAAATGTATCAGAAATCATATTATAATAATGTTTCTTAAATATATAAAATTGAATATTAGTTTCAGCTTTTTAAATAGATGAAACGTTCCGATTCAAACCAGTAGCTTCCTAAATTTAGTAAAAAGTTGAATTCTAGACTCTTAGTTTTTAAAGTTTGTTTATTAAATTTGAAGAATCACTTATTTTTGTATTTTTAATCATACCGAAGTAAAACGTAGAAACTAATTTATGTCCATTAGAATATTCTGAATAAATTTTATTACCCGTAATAAATATTTTAAATATGTATATGGTTGTTATCTGCAGAAAACACAAAAATCTTGAGAGCAGTTCCTTTATGTAATGTTTTACATCATTTCCTCACTCACGCACATGCGCACACAGGCATATGATAAAGTCAAAGATTAATTTTGCTCAGATAATTCATTTCTTACATAAATTATTTGAATATCATTAACACATACATTTCTTTTGTAAGAGATGTTGCCTCTAACAAAATCTTGTCGTTTTACAGTATTAGATATCTTCTATAGGCTTGCCATCTGAGTAATTTTTTTCTCATTTTTATTAAGGTAACAGATATTGAAACAAAAAGGTGTCATAAAATTTTAATGTCTGTAACTTGTCTCGAAAAATTGAATTACATTATTTTCGAAATATAGATAAATACTTTGAAATGTTTCATGAGTATGGAGGGTTTTAACTTGAAAAAATAAACATTTCTTTAGAACTCATGACTTTTATTAACCCCACAGATGTACAGAGATAAATTCAATACAGGCTAATTGATAAATTTCAGTAAAAGAAAGAGCAGTTATAAGCATCAGATATCGAATTTTTAATAGAAGAAATCTTGTGTTAGTATTTTCATCAAATTTCTATTTTTAAAGTAAGAAAAGATAATTTTTCTACAATTATATTGTAAACAAATTAAAATTATGAAATATTTGATCTTGGACATTGGTCATCATATGTTTAATCATGAAAAATCCCTATAACCAAAGCATGGACAGCAATATTTCATATATTTTCAGAAAAATCTATAAAAAGAAGCTTGCTTTCGTGACGGAAACATATCACAGCAAATATTCCTTTATCATTTTAATGTTATCGTAAATAGATAGAGCACGCTATAAAGCAATTACCAGGGGAAATCTTCGGTAATTTTATTTCAGCGTGCTATTCACTGTTCTGTCATTTTGTATCAAAAAGAGGCGTAACTTTGCAGATATCATGCTGTCGCGCATTATTTAATCTTCTTCGACCTCTGAAACTTTTCGGAAATACACGGAAGTAGCAATTACAGCAACAATATGATCGGCAAACCCACGAGACATTGAGTGGTTATTTTTTTGTTGCTGTTGATAATGATTTGCTATTTCCTATATACGGGGGAGCAGTTCTTCTATTCCCTTGGAGACCCGCTTTAAATAGTTGGCAAGGAATGAAAAAATTAAAACTGAAATATTTCAAAAAATATTCATGAAACAAGTAATTAAAGTGAATGAAAATTCGGGGGAAAAGTTGAAGAATGAATTTTAAGAGGATTATGTCAGTGTTTTGGGAATTTAGATTTAAGTTAAATATCTAACCGAATGCTTTTGAGAGTGAACAAAGCTAATTTCTTTTTGTATTGGTTGATAGCGGAAAATATCTACTTGCTAAGTTTGCTTTCAAAGCATTAATTTATTATTTGACATTTGCCATCCATACTGATTTGTGTTCAACGAATATTATCTTAGATTTTTTTAGATGTAGAAAATTAATCGAATTATTTCATGGTAATCTTTACATCTTTTCAATTTTTTTTTAATTTGTTCAAAATTTATTGTTTTTGTTGAATTTATTTTATAAGATAATTTTTGTGAATGAAAAATGTTATTAAAATCTATGTAGAAATTTATCTTTTCAAAGTAAATAATTATTTATCAATGCTCATATTGTTGACTTTCTCTTTAAATTCATTTGTTAAAAAAATATGCCATTAATAATTATAATTCTTTCCTTCACTTTTTTCTTTATCATATAAGAATTATACAAAAAGTAAATATTCTAATCTCTAAAAAATTTGGTCTCGAGATTTTGATGATTCTTCATACTTGACCAAATGAATCCAAGGCTACCCTGAATCCGAAAAAGACTATATATGAAAATCGAGTCCGTCAATGAGCACGACAACTCGAAAATAGAACACGTTCGAAATATGAAATTTGCTATGGGATCTTTTTATTTACCGACTTAAAGTACTGTTTAAATCCGATTGATATCTTCACAATATGACTATTTTTTCTAACAATATTTGAAAGAACGCGAAGAACGGATTTCCAATAGAAAGCAATAGATATCAACTAAAAATAACATTAAAATATTTATTAATAATTTAATTAATTAAACTATTTTAATTAATCAAAAAGGCTTTTTTCTTTTCCCTGGGTTTATTCTGTATCAAAACTTTAACTAATAGTTCAAAAATAAATTTAAAAAAATTGATGGTAAAATAATTCGGTAAATAAAGCGTTAAACCCAAACTGGACATCTGTCTTAGATATTGGACTAAATCTATCAAAGGAAAGTAAATCGCTTTGTTTATTGCTACATCTATATGCACACACATGATACAAGATAGAAACATGGAATTTGGCATTCAAACTGACATTTAGCATACAGTTTAATCACTGTAAAGTATAGGGTGGCTGTAAAATAATTTTCTGTATGTAGAGGCATCTGCAATGAAAATTAATGATTGTAATGAAACGTAATTCTATATACCATCTGTAGAAGGCCAAGGAAAATGACATTCATAAAATATTTTGTAACAAAAGGCACCAACATGAGATATTTTGGCTTGCTCGAAATGGCAACGGATCATAATGAAAACAGAAAATTCATGACCCAAACTTTCTTCAATGATCCAATTGAAAAAATGGGCATATAAAAATGGAAGTCATAAATAATGAAACTCTCTGTTTTCAGCGAGTCCCTTTAGAGTGAATGCCTATCATACGTCATATATATCTATCATAAATTATATCAGATATCTGTAAACTACAGGCTCCGTCAAAGTTGTGTGTGACGTAATTTCCGCGCCGCTCATCATCCGGGTATGCTTCTAAAAAAGCTATTCTCTTTCCTTCTCTTTGGAACGCTCTCGCGCGCACTGCCTCGGTGAAGCTCGTAGTAAAAATCAAATGTTTAGGCTCTTTAGTTAAATTGTAAATAAAATTATTTTTCGAAAACGTTGCAATAATTGGAATCACAACAAAATACACGAGACCTAATTACGACACCTTATTTATCAACATTAGGATACCATGGGTTCTGTGCAATATTTCATTTTGATCTTTAAAAGATTCCTCTAATGATCGTTTCTATATACAAAATATTGCCTTGACAATTTCTGGTACTTAATTTCTCCGTACCTTTCACGGTCAGCATAATGAAACTAATAGAAAAATTCCATTATTTATCAAAAACAAGATTCTCTGGCATCTTTAAAAAATTTAATTTGCTGTTTCATTGATGATTTTTCATATATACAAAATATTGCATTGGACATTTCTGGTATTATTTTTTACCAAATATATCTCCCAGTACTTTTCTCAGTCAGCATATGAAATATGGTTTCATTCTGTTCAACAGATACCTCCAAACAGGGAACATTATTTTATGGCTATCTTGTATATCTGTAGTAAATTTAGAGTAAATTCCTATTGAATGTTGACAATTTGTCAACAATCTATTTTTTCCCCGTGTATAATAAAGCAATACCTAAAACAAGGAACCCCAAAGGCAAAAACTATTAATATGAAGTAAGCAGAAAAAGCGGAGTCTTGTATAGGTATGCGAGAAAATAAAAAAAGGAAACTATACTTCGATTATATCACTGCCACAATACTTAAAACTTCTTTTCCAGACTTAGCCATAAATTCGCATTTAAATAGTTGTAAGGCGTTTCAGATATTCATTTTGCATTCTTTTTCTATTTGGTAACATCTAAATAGATGATTCCATGGAAAATGCTTTTTATAATAATAATAATAATGCATAATTATATTTTGAATATTGAGTTATAAGGATTATTTCACTTTTTATTTTGAATAGTATCCTCTTCTGTCGTTATGCTATATTTATTTGAAACTAAAATTCATTTATGATTGTTATTTAAATATGACAAAAACTACAAATCAGTATTTTAGAAGTGGTAAAGGATAGTTGCAAGCATTTACAATTCTGCCAACATTGGATTTAACTTACCTAATGACAAACTTTGAATTAATATTCTTGAAGATAATCTACTCTTACAACTTGAATATGGATGCATTTTTGATTTTGGAAC
Source organism: Argiope aurantia (assembly GCA_026543865.1). Classification (NCBI taxonomy): domain Eukaryota; kingdom Metazoa; phylum Arthropoda; class Arachnida; order Araneae; family Araneidae; genus Argiope; species Argiope aurantia. The sequence continues at coordinate 82,279 of JAPMOR010015117.1, read as the reverse complement.
TAATTATTTCCACTAAAAGTATCTAAAAACTCACGATTTCAAACATTTTACTTGGCTAACAGTCGTCGGTCGCTAAAAAACTTTTACAAAATTTATCATGTTTCAAAACTACCAATTTGTTATGTCTGGTAACTTCGGGTGGAAATTACACTGGATAGTTGGATAATTTTAGTTCTAAATCGTTATTATAAGATGCAAAAATAACAACTAATTTAAACAATTTCAAATTTTATCATTATAACTATATTATTATAACTAATTAGTTCAACGGTAGAGCTGATCGGTAACATTATAAGATTTCCCAACAAATTTTGGTTCCGCGGTGGCCTGGTGGTAAGGTCCTGGCTTCAGAACCGGAGGGTTTCAGGTTCGAGACCCGATTCTACCGGAGAACCGTCGTGTAAGGGGGTCTGTTGCACTTTAAACCCGTCCTGACCAAACACCCTCCCGCTGGTGTGAAGAGGGGGGGTGCCAGTTCAGGTGTTGTCCTCGTCATCTGACCGTGGTTCAAAATTACGAGGTCCGTCCCAAAATAGCTCTAGTGTTGCTTCAAACGGGACGCTAATAAAACTAAACCTAAAACCCAATAAATTTTGTTCTTTGAAAACGAACTTTATTAAGCACTAATTTTACCACATTTATGCTAATACGAGACGGATATGATTTAATTCATTCATTATGTATCACCTGTTTTTCATTAAGAATAATTTAATAGTTGACGAATAAAATTATTTACTTAGTGCATTTTTTAATAGTATTAGGAATTTTTTTAGAATAAAATTAATAATAAATATTTTGAATTAATTAATAAAAATTAAAAAGTATGCTCAAAATTATTTTTTTTAGATTTAAATCTAAACAGATTTACATAATTTAAGAAAATAGAAATTCGTGTAGTATAATTTTAAAATCAAAATTTTAAAACTAACAATTTCAAGTTTTAGTTATGGAAATCAGCCAAATTTATTTCTCTAAGACGAAAAAATATCGATTGATAATTTATTATTCTTTCAGGATTATTTAAATGAATCTCTTTCGTTGAAAAATTATTTAAAATAAACTTCAGTAGCCACATCCAATCAAATCACAATGAAGTGGCATATATGCAATTTACTTCTATAATGCCGATTACAACAAATCATTTAATTTATTTATGATCAAACTGGTAATTTTGAGGGCGAAGGTGAAACTGATAATTTTTTTTTATTTAACCGAAGTTTCTTGGAATAATTATATATCTCAATTAAGACATTTTAAAGACCCTTTCTTAGAAACAGATTCACGAATTTCAATACTAAGTTAAATTTAGAAATTTTTATCAGGCAATTTTAAATGTATATTGCTTGTAAAAATGTTTGATCCAATTATTTGGCTCTGTATTTTTAAAAATGTAAGTAATTATTCTCTGTCTAAAAGAAATAGAATCACATACTCTGATAATTTGCTAAATTTAATTTTTACACAAATGGGCTTCGTATCGTTTCAATACTATTTAAATTCAACTTTCATAGACATACACCGGCAAAAAATAGCATATTTCTAGCTACAGAAAGTTTACTCATTCAAATGCGAAACATGGATTTATTATTATTATTATTAATGTCAAGTTTCTTGATAGAATTACATTTTTGCATTCAAACATTTTAAAGCGTCTTTTCTTAAGAAACAGATCTACGAAGCTTCAATGGTGTCAGGTAACGTGCTTTTCTCAACGTACTATAAAAGCTACGAGGGAGTTAAAGTCATTTCCCCCTTAAGTACCTAAGGTTGAATATCTTTCTGGTTTAATGTGCGTAATAATATATTAAGTTTCTAAATAGAAGACACTTTACGTCGTTGCCCCTTTCAAAAGTTCTTTCACGACAGGCGGATTTTCCTGCATGTATGACATCAACAATATGGCTTATGGCTTGGAGAAAATCTTTTCAGAAAATCCCGACAATTGTGTACACTTGCTATTAAAGTAGATGAAGAATTTTTAATGACAAGCAATATCACCCTAAATAGCTAATTTGACAACATATACCGCATGTTTTATCATATTTTAGCACCGTGTTCGAGAAATCTTTAGCACCACGGTATTTTATAAAAAGAAGCAGGCAATCTCTTGTAGATTCGAATGTTTGAAACAGAACTTAACAAAGGATGCCTAAATCTCTTATGTTAAAAGAGTAAAATTGTGTTACGGTATATAAATGTAAAACTTAAAAGTTTTTAATCATTTATACTTCGTTAAACAAAATTCTTTGGACAAAACAAAGTTATTTTTCTAATAATATAAATATTTGAAGGTATATAAATTTTCAAAATGTGTGCTTATGCTCTGCGTTGTAACTTTTATTACCAGCCAGAATTGAAAAATTTTATTTTACTAACTTAGCACATAAAAAGCTATTTTTGGCAGTACATTAATTTGATTAATTTTTTAAATCTGAAATAATGAATAGCTACCAGTTTAATATCAAAAGTTAAAAAAAATTAAAAAAACCGAATTGTAACATTTTACGAGAACTCCATTTTTAATTGCCTATGGCTTAGCCTATATGCAAAACTTAGCGGCCATAACAAACAAGTAGAAATGAAATTTAATATATAAATATTTCAAAATATGCGGTCTAAAGTAAGAAGAGCATAAACTGAGATTACTTGGTTTCGGTTGCAAAAATAAAATTTAGAAAAATAAAAATAATAGCATTCACTGTTATGCATTGCTAATAAAATAGTGCTGCGTAGGACTATGAATGTCAGTTGAACGGTAGTTGCAGCAAGAAAATCACAGGGTTATACACGGAAAAACATCACGGAAGCAGAGCCAATAAATGCTATGAAACTCCATAAAAGCGAAATATTATGTGTGGTTTTAATAGCGCTCTATGTGCCAATTTTCCCAGACGATCACATTTTGCATGTGGGAGATGATGAACAACAAAAGTCGTAGGAAACGGAATCGAATGAACTTTATGTTTGATGGAATTTTAAAACCAGTTACAATTGAAGTAACTCATGTTCGTCTATCAGTATTAATTTCATTGTCCTCAATATCTCCTACATGCAAAATGTAACTACATGTATAAGTAGGCTCATCGAGCATTTCTGCATTTCTGAAACTATGTGGAAATTTTATGGAGTTTATCCTTCATAAAACTGTTCCACATTATTTTTCACTATCTTACACCCTGTTTTCCGTGCCGCAGGTACCATTGGCAAGCTCTTCACGGTTTGTCACTGCTTTAATTGATTGACAGTCCATAAAACTGAAAGTTGCATGTAATTTTTATTTTCATTTTGTTTCTGAAACTGTAACGATGAGAGTTTTATTTTATTTTTTACTTTCCAACAAATATTTAGAAATATCTTAATTTCGAATTTTATTCGAATACTTTTATTGTTATGGATATTAGAAAGCAATATTATGACAATCTTATATAAGTTGATTTATTCAAATCAATGCTTTATCATTGAAAGTCACCGATGAAGGAAAATTTAAATAAGTTGCTTTTTAACTAAGCAAATATTTGTAAATGCCACAGTAAATTAGGAAATACATTTAATTTCAAACTAGCCACCTTTGGTGATCAGCTTATTCGCTCAAAATATTGCCTTTTCTGGTTGTAAAACTATTAATAAATTGAATCATGTTATAAAATAGTACTGCTAGGGCAAATTAATATATATATATATATACATCAGTTATTTCATAGAATTTTTATTTATTTCACAACATGACATCAAATTGTGTGAAATAACGATTTCCATGCTTTGACGCTGCAAATTATTGCCATTATCAGTCTAACGGCAGCTCCGTTGTGCGTTATACTTTCTGTTTGACGCCAGACTATTGATTTCCTTTACATTTCTTTCTTTTTACTGAATGGAGGTTTCGGTGACACGGCGAACCCATTTCTGAGCATTTGTAATAAAATTTTGCAACTCCATTCTGCGAAGCGTAGAATTAAGTGCAATTGCTAAAGTATTCAATGAAATTATCTGAAAGATTCCTACGATGGTTTGTTTACATCTGATTGCTGCCATTCTACAATAAGTAATAAGGCCAATCTCTGTGCCACGTATTTTATCATATTATATAAATATAATTATGATATTTAAACACTATACATGAATAAAATGATATACTCACCCAACATTCACAGATTTTTATTACTTTTTTAATATGTCGATATTTTACTGACTTAGGTTTTTTTTTCCTCTTTTGCTTTGAGAAACTTTGTCAGAGAAAAATTTGTATACAAATTTCCTCGGAAATTATATATAAAATTAAAATTAAAAAATTTAATATATGTAATGAATACTGCATGCAATGCTTTTCAGGCAAAGATCCGTGCGGTCCATGAAGCCGTTGCGAAAGGACAATTAAGAGAAGTCCGATCCATTCTTACCAGGAAGCGGTTTGCACTCAGCAGGGATCATGTTGGAGCGAGTCCTTTGCATTTAGCTGTTTTGCATGGACATACCGATGTTTCGACATACATTATTTCTCATTTTCCGGAAACCATGGATGGGCCCGATAATGTAAGTTCAAGTTCCCGATAAGTAAGTTAAATTTAAATATTGGGTCATGGCCCAATATTGATAGGCTCTATAACGTAAGTTAATCATAAAATTTTGCAGCTCCATTACCCAAAGCGTTGAATTAAGTGTAATTGCTAAAATATTCGATGAAATTGTCTGAAACATTCGCCCGATAGTAAGATAATGTAATTTAGTGATCTTACTTAGTAATTTGAAGTAATCTAATCACTAAGCAATTATATTAAAACGTTATTTCATCAATTCATCTTATGAATACAAAATACGATCTACCTATCAGTTTAATATAATCATTATTCTTATCATTCTCTGGTTAGGCTTTGTTTTTGGAGAAAATAAACAACACCTTTTAGAAACTGCCATCAAATTGAAAAATTTCATTTCTTAAATAATGTTAAATAATTTAGATTTAACTATGCTAATAGTAACTAAAAACTACATAAATTAGTATTTTTAATAGGAAACATTAATTTTCTCAAAAAATAAAAATCTTAGGGTAATTTTATCAAATTTGTTTTGTTCTATTTTAAGTATCAAATTCGTTTTGATTACACCAAATCTGATAGCTCAGATTTGATTTCAGGACTGATGAGATTAATAATTTCAATATCAGTTATTGGAATCAATATTTTCTTTTGTATAAACTTAAAACAAAACATTTTCACTTTTATATAAAGATACCAGTTGAAACAATATTACAGTCGAATAACAGCTATACCATTTGGCATCAAGTAACAAATTGTCTTATATTGTGTTAAGAATCATTTTACCACTTACAAGTTGCACAATGGGTTTCAGTTTAAAATTATAAAGGTATTTGACATACGAGTATGAATCTATTCAATAATAATCCTAATGTAAAAAATTAAATTGTTTCTAACATTTTCGTGTCCATTTGTTTAGTTGAAAAGTAAAGAAAATAATAGAAAGCGATTAGAAGTTTGCATGTTTATTCTACATTGGCAGATTCCCACCGAAAAGAAAGAAGCAATTATTTTCGTAACTCCATTAAATTCACTTCTTATATAAAGGCTATTTTATGCCTTCTTATATAAAATAGTTTCATGAACAAAGGGCATTTCTTATTAAAGAATTGCTTATTTTTAAGCTAATTTTATTTAAGTCGTGATACCGGCTACTCTATTTATAAAATGCCTGCTTTATGAATTAGAAACTTACACTTCTTTTACTTGTTACAACAAATTAGGTCCGTTTGCTTAGAATCGGTAACTGAATAAATTATTTCTTCTTATTAATCTTTTAAATCTATCGTACCTTAATATTTTCTGGATTAAAATAAAATATGTTAATTGTAATTTTTGTGATAAGGATCACATTTCCATCAAAAATACAATAAGGATAAAACTCCAAATATATATAATTAATTCCTATCCTATAAGGTAAACGAAAAGATAATATTTAAATCTTATACTTTTTGTATTATCCTTATAGCATTCTGACATTTTATAACAAATTAATTCAGTCTGTTTAGAATCAGTAACAGTAAATTATTTATTCTTAAGTATTATTTATTCTTATAAATCTATTGCACCTTATTATTTGCTGTGTCAAGAAAATAATTAGGTGTGCAACTGTAATTTTGCTGCTATGAACTACATTTATATCAAAATTACAATAAGAATTTTAAAAAATCCTGATATATACTAAGTAATTCATATCCCAGAAAGTAAACGAAAAGATAAAGTTTAAATCTTATACTTTTTGTATATCCCTATCACTATAACATTTTGACATTTAATAACAAATTACTTCAGTTTGTTCAGAATAAGTAACAGAATAAATTATTTATTCTTAAGCACCATTTATTCTTTTAAATATATTGCACGTTATTATTTTCTGGATTACGATACAGGTTCGTAAATTGTAATTTTGCTAATACTGACTACATATACATCAAAAATATAATGAGAATAAAAACTCTTAATATATATAAGGAATTCCTATCCTATAAGGTAAATGAAAAGATAATATTCAAATTTTATTCTTTTTGAATCATCCTTATCACTTTAACATTTTTGCTCAAGACTGAGATACTGATGCAAACTAAAGAAAAAATATCCTGTCCTTATTGATCGCCATTCTGTATGATAAAAAATTAGATACATATATTGTACATAAATATAGTATCTAGTAAAGCACATTTTTCTTGAAAGCAGATGGTGTGTAGAGTTATTTTGGTGAAACACTTTCTCCAAAAATGAATAACGAGGAAAGTAAAATCCATTATATCACAACAGTTATTTGATTGTAGTAGCTATACTTACTTCTGTGAAGTCCTATGCACACACCAGAGGTTCCTCTCAGTCTTCTGAGGTGAACAAAAAAAAAAGAACAAATCGAAGCTGACAGGTCTAGTACTCTGAACTCTTTGGCCAGATAATCGATGAGGAGCATATTGTATTTGTGAAAAGGGACTTTTCTTTGGGTGACATTACCGACATTTTTTTTTTGTAGCCTCTGTAATAGATAACTTGTAAATAAGGTGCCTATTTTGAGACGAATAATTGAATGGTGTTGCAATTTAAGCAAGATATTCCGATTGAATTTCTACTGAATTAGTCTCTGTAATAAATAACTTGTGAATAAG
>JAPMOR010015117.1:1941-75113 GCA_026543865.1 Argiope aurantia | reverse complement strand
ACTTGTGAATAAGGTACCCATTTTGAGATGATTAATTTACTGATGTTACAGGGAAATCAAGATAAATAAATTTTTCCTACTGAATTTATTTTTGAAATTTGCTTCAAATTTTTGAGACATTTTGCATGCTTTTTTTACAAAAGTTTAGCTCATTACATACAGAAAATCAGAATGTCTTTATTTAAATTGACTTGAATTTAACTTGGATGTTATTTGATTTAAATTTACGGGGGGAATTTAAGAACTTTTACCTCACATCAATATTCATTGCAATGCTGAAAATTTCATTCAAATCAATATTCATGCTAAAAATAATAGAAAAATAATAGAATAATTTTAGGAGTGAATTTTGATACCGATTCGAAATATTCACGAAACAAATTTCATAAAATTGTATGAACCAAGTTTAAAAGACGAAACATAGATAAATTGGTTTAATAAAGCTAATTATAGATCCACGACCAAAATAAGATAATGTTTCCATGCAATCAAAGAGTCTATTTTCGTGCATCAAAGAATTATAATGATGTAACAAAACGTATTTTAATAATTCAAATTACAAAACTACCTATTAGGAATTTGTGCTTTGCGTTTAAATTAGAACAAGAAAATCACCATACAGCTACTAATTAAAATAAAATTCTTAAATTAATTAAGATAGTAACTGAGTACGGATTTCTTTGAAATCTATGAATTTAACTATAAGCATAGTTATTTGACTATGGATTTCTTTTCTTTATTTCTTTCTGAAAATCATCTACTACCGCATAAGTGATAGGAAAAAAAAGCTCAGTTTTCCTAAATTAAAACCTCAAAAATAAGTAAACGAAGGTAATGACTTTTTTTTACAGTGTTCTATAAAAACGTTTATTGCATTACTATATTTCCAAGAAAGAAATTTAACTGTTGAAAAATTATAATAGTTCATTGGACAAGACAAATAGTTCATTGAAGCATATTTGGAGAGATTTTGAACTTTAAGTTGAAATTCAAGATTTATACCAGATTTTCTTTCTATTTAATATTTGGAAATCCAACAGGGGGCATCTCGTAATTGAGGATGAGAAGCTTCTGGTATGGTGGTTGGATCTCGCCACCCTCGTGGGTACACGAAAAAGTGGGGGTCTGGCTCCTTCCATTGATGATGGTATGAACATTTTTAGGAAAGGTTTGTACCGTGGCCGCTGATGGACCTTAGAACTCAACCATAGTTCTCGCCAGCGCTGCTGTTGCAGCTGTCGGGTCATTCAAGTTTTTCCGTGTACTTTCCGGTGGGTCGGAGCAATCAGTTTGTGATTAATACTTGAAAAATGTGAGAATAACAGTCCACAATTTCATGGAGTGTAATAATAATTAAAGCATCTGCGTTAACTATACGGATTGAAAATTGATGTTTAAAGTCGTTTTGTTTATAGTACTTATCACTCCTTAAATATATACAAATAACAGAATTGAATATATATTTTCTTGCAGGAAGGAAGGACGCCTCTTCATTATTCAACTGTTTTGCAAGACAATGGTACTCTTTATAGATTACTCAAATCAGCTGGGGCTGATGAAAACATTGAAGATAAGGTAAGAGTTTAGAACAAAAAACAATTTGAATATTATCTATTTAATTGATGAAAAAAATTAGTATTGAATGTTTTGCAAGACAACTATATAATTTATCAGGCTACTTAATACATCTGGAACTGATGAAAGCATTGAATATAAGGTAAGAGTTTGCAATAAATTAATTCATTTGAATGTTATCAATTTAATTGATAAAATGAATTAATATTGCATGTTTGGCAAGACAAACGATACTCTTTATTGCTTTCTTAAATCAACTGGAGCGGATGGAAGCATTGAAGATAAGGTAAGATTTTTCAACAAATAGTTTAGATTGAATATTAATTTAGTTGATAAATAAATGAATGCTGTATGTTTTGCAAGACAAGGATAGTCTTTATCGGTTGCTTAAATCAGTTGGAACTGATGAAAACTTTGGAGATAAGGTAAGATTTTGCAACAAATGAATTTATTTGATATTATCTATTTAATTGATAAAATAATCAGTTCGTGCAACCTGCGGAAGTTTTCTCTCCTTTGTTTTAATATTATACTAAAATAAAATGACATATTAGTGCAGCATAGTGTTATGAAGAAAACTGATAATTAATTTTGGACGATTTCTTTCTACAGGTGGAAACCAAGATTTGACTCAGATTTACGATTTTTTTAAAAAGATTAAATACTAAATTTCAAGTATGTCACTAATATACCAAGTTACTTTGTTTTTGATTTACCGTACTCATTGATTTAAGAATATATGGACGGAAAGGCGATTAAACTAGCGATAATTTTTTTTCTCCAAAAATTTGATGCAGATATGCAATTTCGATAATAAAACGAAATTTCAAGTTTCTTTTATTTAGTTTATTGAGTGTTTGAGTTATTGGGTGCACATGCACATTGAAGAACAGATTTCCTTTTAATGGATTTCATCCACATTTTTACAGAAATCCATAGTTTTGACGTATGACACTGAATTTTATCGTTCTAACTCCTTGGCGTATGTGAATTATTTTATACACAGCCAAACAGATTGGAGGAAATCTATTGAAATTTTGTCAAACTTTTACAGAAATCCATAGCTTTGACGTATGACACTGACTTTTGTAATAATATATTTATAACTCTAACTCATTGCCTTGTGTGAATCATTTTACACACAACCAAATAGATTGACAGATAGTCAAAATTTCGGAAATTTCATTTCTCGACTCGGAGAAGCCTCAAGCATCAAAATTCCTAAAACTTTGAAATTTTTAATGATTGCAATACGAAAATAAAATTCGAAATTTTTGATGATTGCAATACCTTTTTTTTGTATGCTTCGCATAATTTATCAATTTTGTATGGAAAAAAAATCTAAAATACAAATATTTTAGAGCATTTTTCAAAAACTTCACTCAGAACTTAGTCACGTATCTTATATGTAAAGTCAGCGTATACTGGAAAATATATTCCCTAGCAATTATAGGCTTATCATCCTGCTGATTAATATTCTTGGAAATACTAAAAAACGTTACTTAACAAGTTGCCAAAAATTTACAATGCCCGAAAGGAATAAAAATGCACTTCAATAATTTTAATAAGAACTCAATGCAAAAGCCAAATGAATCTTTTAACGCTATAATAAATCATTGGAGTAGTAAATTGATGTTACACGAAATATAAAATGATATCCATTAAGTATTTGATCGACTATGGCATGGCTATCTCAAGTTTGGCTAAAATTATTAGTCTAGAAAATATTATCAAAATATCCAGGAAATAATTTAAAAATCATAAAAAAAGATTATTAGATTCCTATCTAATCCTAATCCTAGGATTCACAGAAACTTAATCAGAGAGCAGAAGACTCAGAACATAACTTTCGATCAATCTGAAGGTTATATTCTAAGTCTTCTGCTGTTTGGCTTTCATGTTTGAGACTTCACACCCTTTGAGATAATGAGTCTTTGCTCGCCAATGTTGACATCTTTCTAGCCTTAGGAACACCTTAACCTTAAGATACGTTATACAAAGTCAACAACTTTAATCATGTTTAGAATCATGGCCTAAACTATTGATATTAGCAGCAAATAATGGCAATACAACATTGCTAGGAGAAGAGTGTGATTATTAACAAACGGGACATTAGATCATGTTATAAAATGAATTAATGTTAATATAACATGGACGTTGTTGTTCTAAAGCGTATTGAATCAAAGCATTGGGCGCAAAACGTTCAAAGCTTTGAGCTTGAAATAAAAACATGAAAAAAAGTACCTTCTGCATGTTTTAATCCTTAATGACAATAAATTAAAAGAACTGAAATTATTTGTTAACAGGTTTTCAGCTTCTTTTAGCTATAAAGGGGTCCGAAAATGGAAAACAAAATAAAACTGCTGAGTTTGTGTATTAACGACCACATTAGAGAGAACTATACAAATTCTAGTCTCTATCCGTTCATTTTCTATCTGTTTATTTTAGTAATTTAAAATTTATTACTTAAATTTGTAATTACATTTTACGTTTTTTTAAGGTTTAGGAAAAATCTAAGAATTCCATTTTTATTCAGTTATTATAAAATATTTTAAAATTATTTAATGAAATACGTTCGTAATTTGATTATCATTATAAGCCGTTTAGTTTTTTGACTTCCAGAATCATTATATTTAGCATCAAAATTGTAATTTTAAATAAATTCAGCAAATGTTTGCTACATACTATCTTTGTTATACTATCATTGCTATCATATCATATATCATTGGTTATCTTATCTCTTTCTCCCACCGGGGGGCACCACAGGCCTGAGGATGAGAAATTTCCGGAATGGTAATTGGTTCTCAACAACCAGGTGGGTACATAAATGGTATGGGGTTGGTTACTCCTTAGTGATGACGGGACGTGCCTCCCATGGGAGTTCCCGCTAATACTATCGCGATGGGGTCCTGTCATTTCGATTTTTCTGTGTGCCTTAGTGGCGGGTCAGAGAAGCCAAAGAGTGGTTATTTTATCTTTTGTGTACATTTTATCAGATTTTATAATTTTTTTAATATTAATTTTATGATTTTTTTTTCAAGGCTGGTCACAGTCCCAAGTACTATCTGTCTCATCCAGGAGTACTGACTCAAGCGCAGCTTTTGGAACCATATTCCACTTCAGAATAAAATGTTTGGCTCATAAACATTTTTCATACTTTATTCTACATGCATCTTCAAATACAAAGTGACAAAAGGACTTTTCAAAAAGAGACAGCGAGAGAGAGACTTGGACACTTTCCAGTGCACTATATTCTCTTTATTTGAGATAAGAGCTTGAAAGCGAAAACTTTGTTTACCAGCCGCATAGAAGTGGCATTGTCAAAGTCAAAGAAGAACTTTTTATATTACTGATGAAACAAACATTTAACAAGACAAAAAGAAGAAAATCGGCTTATTGTCACCATGTTAAATAGACAAAATTTTTATGGAAGTATTTATATACGAAATAGTAATACACGTTATTATGGAATGGAAAGTTGTTAACAGAATAATGTTTCCTTTTTTTATGTAAAAGATTCAAATGCACGTTTTTGTTTATTATATGTGGAATAATTGTGTTTCCTGAACTAAGAAATTTCTCTGCATTTTTAAATTGCGTTATAACTGGGTTTCAGTTTATGTGTAAGGTAACCGTTTCGTATGGAGATATTGGTACTGACAATATGTTTATAAATGACGTTCATGTTTGTTTCTAATTTAAAAATTCAGACATAATTTCCAACATTTTCTTATAATTTTAGTTATATTTTAAGTAGAATTACAATTTTTAGGTATTGTAAGCAGTTTTATTGGTATAATTGGTAGATTTCTATGGTAGATTATTGTCGAAATGAATTACCATTAATTTCAACATTACTTATTTTTTTATGGTTAAATATATATATTTCCAGTTCTCTTCTTGAAAAAATTACTTTCAACAAATGATTATTTTTTCACTCATTTTCGAATTCTACTGTTTAGGAAACACTTAACATTAGGTCAGGAAACAAATATTACTTTATAGATTATTTTTAAATAACATTATTATTTTTACATTGTTTCTGTTTATTTTCTGCAATAATTCTTTGTAGTTGTGGCTTATAAGTGTATTTAATACTGTTGTAATTATGAATAGCAGATATGTTTTCGTTTCATATTGATCTGAGTAAATATGGCAGCTAAAAGTAAGGCTTGAATGGTATATGAAATCTATTTATTTCGAAATACTTTGAAATGCTTATTTATTTATTGAAAGATATATTCTAAATAAAGAAAATGCTTCTCCCTATTTAAAAATAAAACAAAGTAGTTTTACATGAAACATTTTTCTCATTTATCTTAATATTCCATAAAGATCACAGAATCGATATTGTGCCAAAGATGTAAAAGATTGAGAGAGAAAGTTTTGCATTTCGAAAAATTGTTTCAAAAGTTAATGGATATTTTCAAAATTATATGTATATATATTATAAATCAGAATTTTCGTAATTACTACAGTAAAGATTACATAATTCATTCTGTATTTCGCTGAATTCTATTAGAAGTAAAAGCTTTTAAAGATTTTTTGTCGAAGTCTATACGAAAAAATACTAGAGATTCACAAAATATATTATAGTTATAATTAAAATTCTAATTTTTTTCTTTATTGTCTTTATTTATTAATATAATTTAGATTTTAATTATTCTATTCTAAACATCATTCATCATTCATAGGGAAGATTATAAAAAGGGACATTTTCTGCGACTTATGAAAACCTCTCAATTTTTTAAAATTTTGAATTAAATTAATTTTGAATTTGAATTAAAGATGAATGAATTTATAATTTAAATATGCAAAAAAATTCTATTTTATCATAAACGTTCCTCACTAAGCTTCATTAAAAAATGAGATAATATAGCTTTTGGCTATTATATGTCTTAGAGTCTTAAATTTTTGTAATTCTGGGTATATTTTAGTAAAAGTTATTTGAAGAAACATTTATTATTACTTTGATATATATAAAAATATTGATTTCTGTGGCTTATATACTTTCATTTACATTTAAATTGCTAAAAGTTACTCTTTCAAATTTTACTTCTCTTATTTAAACGAAAATATTGGATTCTGCGTCTTATATTATTCTATTTTAATTCAAAATATTAACAAAATTAAATATTAAATTTTACTTAAGTAGTATTTATATGAAAATATGTAGTATGTAGCAGCTTTAAATTTAAGAAAACGTAGTAATAGTTTCTTTAAACTTAGTAAAACCTATCATTGGTTTAGTTTATGTTTTTGAAATAGGAACTCAGTTTGTTACTATTTGTTAAGCAATAAACTAAGCAGTGTGCATTCAAATTTATATTTTTCTAAATCAGAAATATTATTGAATCTATGAATGTTGATTACAACAATTTCTTTTTCATTATTTTATGCTAACTTGTGGTCAGTTATATACAAATAACGAATTCATTAGAATTCTTCGCATTAGTTTTTCTATGATTCAGAAAATATTTATTAGCACAACACACACACTATAATTTATTATCAGTATTGATTTTGCATTATTTTGCACATCATCATTAATCGTTAGAATTTCATCTTATTAGGAGATATTTTGTACTAAACAAAATTATAATACCATGTGATTGAGGCTAAGCATGTTTTAGCAAATCCAGAACAATAAAATATATTTTTCCATACGATAGCTAAATCATGAAAAAACTCTTCAATGTTTTTTGTAACTACTGTTAGAAAATAATATCCACTGATTTAATCCATTTCAGGATTAAATAGGAATAAAACGTAATTACATAGGAGATTCAAACTAACATTTTCACCGACAATGAAGGGGATCTCATGAAATAACAAAGGAAAAAAAAACAAATGCAATTTGAACATCGCTCCAAATTTTCTTCCAAACTTTTAAGTGACAAAACCTTACTATTTTCAAGATCAACTTGAGAAATTCAGATAAGGGGAAAAAAGTCTACGGTGAAAGCAAATTTTAATACAGTATTTACTAGTTCTTTTCATTTAATTCCTTAACTATGTTTAAATTCCAAGGATTTTTTTTATCAAAGGTGAAATATTTAAATAATTTCAATGAATATTCCAGTAAAATGAATTCTTTATCGAATTGTAAGATTATTTTTATCCGAATTTTGTTTTTAATATTATCCATTAGAAAAACATTTTATTGCAATTAGCTATCTAAATTACTCTTTAAGAACAAACTTAATTTAGTTTTTCTTCTCTTGTTGAAATTTCTATTCTATCTGCATTCTATTACATCTTATCTATCTATTATTATTTATTACATCTTTCATATTCTGGTTTAATATGAAAGATGTAGCTTTGAAACATACCAAACAATGCAAGGCGATTTTATATCTGTGTCAAATGTTAAAATCTCTTATAGATAGTTCATTTTAAAGCATATCCTCCCTGGTAATTATTTTGTAGAAAAATATCGAAAACAAATTTAAACCAAAATATTTTTTATAGATTAATTTCATTACTTCAGTTGTCATTTTTTAAAGATAAAAACAATTCTTCTTACATCTAATATAATCTATCTATTTATTTATTGAATTTACTCTAAAGGTTGTAATAGATATTGAAATCCTAGTAAATAATTTACTAAACGCTTGACTTCCTGTACTTGAGAATTAAGAAATCAAACATTTTTCTTCTTTCCATAAAATGTATCTCCTGGATTTGTACATCTGGCGCCAAGAGAGATTATTCTGAAAGCTATGATTGATGATAAATTAATTACTGGTGAAAAAATATATTCGAAGTATTAGATTTTTCATTTTCAATAAAATACTATTTATTGCTTGTTACTCATTCTTTGGAATATTAAAATGCAAAACTATAATACACTCAAAAGGTAAAAATTACTGAAAGAAGTAATTAATTTCTCAAAGAAGAAAAATAAATCATTACTATTTATATTTTTTATACAAAACATTTTTTGATGCTTATGATAATAATAAAATAATACATATGAAATATAGGTATGTAAATTTCCCAAATTCTTTAAGGCAGATTATTTTATATACATTCTGATAAAATAACTAAGATTTAACATAAATTGTTATTTAGATTTATTTAAAAACTAAAAAAAGCATTTTGACATCAGAAACCAAACTCAATTAGTGTCATAGCTTGTCTTTGTCAAATAAATTTTTATTAAACTCGGCGGAAAATGAAGATAGGGCTATTTGGTAGCTCGACAGATAATTATATCCGATACAGATGAAAAAATGCAACATTTCTAACAGATTTGAGAACTATTATAAAAAAGATGTAAAAATAAAACAGAATAAATTTTATCATTTTAGTTAAAGGGGGCTTTTATTTTATGGTATAAATATGTATATATTATTGAAAAAAATATATATACCGAAATCATTTTAAAGTAAAAAGTTAATATGTACATGTACATCTTGTAATTTTTAACAATCTATTCAATATTTGCCAAAAATGATATAGTTATCTGATTCTTAGTTATCTGAATATTTTCTATGATAATATATTGGGAATTGTATAATGAGTCATAGTACCACATATTTTTCATTTAATGTTTTAGATATTTCAGTTTTATACAACTTTTTAAAATTTATAGTTAAATAAATAGAAAGTACAGCTTTTCTGAGATGTTACGAATCACTTTCCTTCATTTTTCATATAAACATCGAGCATGTGTACTTGGAATGTAAATCTTATATTCTACAAATAAGAGGAATCTAATCCTTACAGAATTCATCTGTTGATGCCATATGTTAAAACGTAGAACCTGGATATTTCTCAATTATTATGGGTGTGATATTAATGTATTGAATTTTTGGGGTTTTTTCTTTCCTTTAGCAAATTTATAAAACTTATAGCTTTTTTTGTAATAAACAATATTTTACTATTCGAGCAAAAATATTCATGCAATATAAAAAAGTAAGAATAAAAGGATATAAACAAGATAAAAAAATGTTCGCAAATTGGTTAAAGGTGACATCTCTAAATATTTGAAGTGGCACGAAGATATTCAATCACTACTGAATATGCAAGAAGAAGGCAAGAAAAAGTCTACAACAATAAGTAACAATATAATAATTGAAAACTGTGCCCATATGGTAAAAGAAGATCATCTGGAAATATATTAGATGAAGCGGTGCAATAACATAAAATGCACAGTGAAGTTGAATGCATGGGCTTGTAGTTGTAGATAATAGAGATTTTGCTTGAGATCGAGAATTACAAGAAAAAAACAGTATTGTCATTTAAGTGAAAGTAGAATATATTAAAATGAATAGAGAATTATGTTAACATACATGTCGTACAATAAAATAATGATATTTAGAGTGATAAAATCATAATATTCCTATGCAGTATTGATTTTTAAGTAATACTTAAGGATATATAGTGAAGATTAGAATTCTAACTGAATCATTCTTCTCACGAAACCTTTAATTAGTATGAATTATGTTCTAGAATTATATAATATCAGCAGTTTTGATATTTATTTACGTGATTTAGTGAGGAAAAAAAAGACCCAAATTTATAGTTATGAAACACTGAGGCCTGAAATGCTGCTTCCCTTCCATAACCTTTCCCAAGGTTTGGAAGCATTTCTACTGTAGTAGCTTAATATACATTTCGTGTAGCAAATGTATGCAAAAAAGGTTACCTTGTGATTATCAAATTGCACAGCTCAAAATCTAACTTAAGAGTTAATTGCCATAATAGGAAATTTCACAAAAGTAACATGTCTGTATGATTAATTTCACTTTTAATTAACCCTCTAATAAACAGACTTATTTAAAAAATCATTATGTTGCAATCTTGGTACAATGTAATCAATAATTATCCCCAGAAATCAGTGAGGCATGAACTATCATTTGTAATGTACCTTTTTCAGACGTCTTCCACAACTTCGGCTTCAAATTTGCATGTATTCTTTGCATGTGACCGATGACAATTCTATGACTGTTTGAGAATTAGAGAAATTCTGGAACAATAAGAGCTTGATAATCATAATTTTTAAAACTAAAAAGATGGTGGATGTATCGAAGCAAATCATAGCAAGTAAAACAAATAGTCGAAGCAAAGATAAATACTATTGTAAATTAACGCGGAGAATAAAGAAATTATTTTCAGAGAATGTCGCGAGAACTACTAGTTAATCTCTTGTTTACTTTGTTATGAAGATTCTATTAATTTAGAAGTTCGTTAAGTTGATTATTCGAGTGAAAGATGTTTCGTTCTGTACAATATCTTCACACCAAGTGGCTAGGAATTTGTCATTGGACTTAGTGACGCGAAAGACTGTTGACATGGAAGATAAGTTACACAGTCGTTTATAATAACTTCGTCGCCAAAGGCATATTCAATTGTTGGAACATGAACCAAAACTGAGGAAATAGGAAACAGTAGACTCGTGTCCTTTGAAGCACTGATTTATTTTCTTTATAAATCAAGTTAGGTTCATTTAAGTTACAAATTGGAAATCAGTTCATTTCCAATAAGTTCTCCCTATTTTGCAAAATATCAAAGGAACTCCTTAAAAGAATTTTCTTGCGATATGATTCTGGGAGACTGATTTTAATAACATTTCTGAATAACTGCTTAGCTCCCTGAGACTCAAAAGAGTCCTTTAATCTAGAAGATATTAAGGAGTTTCTCATGTTTAAATTTCTTAAACAGAAGTAAAATTCGATCATAGAATATCGCTGAAACTCTCAGGGATGATACTCTGTCTTAGTGAATCGATTATTTTGATAGAAACAGTATTGTTAATCAGAATAGTACTTCTTTCAAGGCTACCATTTCCTCAAAATATATCAAAAGAAAGAAATGTAGAACTCAAACTGGATACCTGCAACCTGTAAAGAACAGTCTTTTCTCTCAACTTCACACCGCATTGTGCCATTTCTTTTTATAGATACTAAGATATTTCCTTGTTACTAAAGCACAGTTTTTCAGTTATTCTGTCATTACGTGTTTTTGCCCTTTCTCCTTCTTTTTTCAGACTGATTTTCTAGTTACTGAATATCTTCATGCAATTTTAAAAAATTAGAAAGACCAGCTTTTGTAAAATGTGTACCCATTTTGCTACTAGTATCTTCACAATTGTATCCTTTTACGCTTAATATTATTATTGACCATCATTTTTGGTTGACCAGTCAAATCTTTTTGTAAATGTTAAAGTTTTAATTTAAGTTAGTTTTAAAGTTAATTTAAGTGAAGACCCATTTAATGTAATAACTCAACCGAAGCCAACATTTACAACCCATCCTAAAAAGCAATATAAAATATAAGTATTATTGAACTCAAATTAAAATTAAATATCTATATTAAATTGTCTAACATTATCCCTAGTTTTAGAATGATTTAGATAACATGAAAAAATAGTTTGGGATTAAGAATTACAGGATGTTTAAATTTGGTCTTTTTCTTCATGGTGCCAAATTTATTCAAGGAAAAACAAATTATTTTTTCTACCTAATTTCTAAATTTTTTATCAGCTACAATCAAAATACGTGTTGACTAAATTGTATGAAGGCAAAAATGAATTAGGAATGACGAGGACAATCAGATGAAACAAGAGACATTCATCCATTAAATGTCCCAAACGTCAAAACAAAGACAGACATAACTCTCTGTTTCAGCAAGGAAAACCACACGTATTAAGACAGAATAAAGAAGATTTCTTACAAATAAGCAATGAAGAGCCGAGATTACTGGGGGAAACAACAGACATTTTTCTTTGCCTTTTGTAGAAAAGAAAAAAAAAAGGGGGGCAACTAATGCGATTAATAAAGGCGGTCTGCAATGAATACCCAGAAGGGACAGCAGACCATTACGCGAAAAGAGCTCATTAAATGTTAGAGGAGTTGGACATTTGGCACCCCTGGGAGAAAACACAAGGCTTGCAACTGTGAACAAAAGGTTTCCTACTCATCACATTAACTAACTCGTCTTCAAGATTTTCCCAAAATTAGCTGTTACTTTCCGAAATGCGATAGCGTTGCTTTCTTAAGAGAAGTGAATGAGATAAAAATATGGTATATTTTCTAGTCGTCCAAGATATAACTATGCGTTTTTGCGAAATCATATTTTCCACTGGAGAATTGCTTATGATAAAGTTTTCTTTGATTTTTATTAATATATCCCTTACATGGTTACTATCTTGTTTTCTTTTGCGATCCATAAATTATTATATAGAATTGATAAATAATACGATAGCACAGCTCCCTTAGAGGATTAGATAAGGATGTGGTAGGTTTTCTTGTTTCCGATATAACAATGCTTAAGCGTTTAAACATATTTTCCGTTGGAGAGTATCTTGTGAGGACCTTTCTCAGCATATTCATTAAAAATGCTACCTTTTACGCTTTTCTGCTAGTTATAAATATGTAGAAACAATATGAAAATTATAAATAATTAATAAGCCTTATTTAATAACTTGAAAACAAAAGACTTTATTTACATATATGGAGAAACTTCGCTTTATTGTATGAGTTATTTATTCCTTCCTTGGTACGTTGAAACAAAAAAGGTTAGAGACCAACAGGGTTAAGGTATGGCATTGTGTGAGAAAATGAATTACAAGAAGATTATGTTTAGTTTATCTTAGTTATATTAACGTCCCGTTGTAAAACAACACTAGGGCTATTTTGGGACGAACCTCGTAATTTTGAACTGCAGTCAGATGATGAGGACGACACCTGAGATGGCACCACCTCTCCACACCACACCAGCGGGAGGACATTTGGCCTGACGGATTTGGCGTACAACAGACCCGCTTACACGACGGTTCTTCGTGGGAATCGGGTCTCGAACATGAAACCTTCCGGTACCAAAGCCGAGACCATACCACTAGGCCACCGCGGCCCAAGAAGATTATGAGTTTGTCTGGGCTCTTAAAAGGCGCTATTTAAAAATTGGTACACCGATAAGAACTTTCGCAAAAATAAATAAATAAAATTGCAATCTGCAGTTGGGCTGGTTGCTGGTTCCTTAAAATGAAACACAAGTGTTGATCAGTTTCCACTGAAGGTTTCCTAGGAAAGAAGATTTTATCACATGATTCTGAATTAAGTCCGATTTCTTCTTAGCATGATTCTGAGTTAAGTCAGGAGCTTACCGGATGATTCTGAGTTAAGTCAAACTTCTTGAACAGGTGCTGTTTTGTTTCTCCAAGTCCCTTTCATCAACATAAGAGGCTATGTTTACTCTTTATCATAAATCCTTGACCAATTAAAGCCATCATAATGAAATTAGACAAAAATAAGGTAAATTATTTGCTCTTTTTCTTCTTGTCGATTTGGAAGTGCTTTTTAAAGAAGAAATCTAGGCAACGCATTCAACAAGATTTATTTGATCCAAATTTTCCCTCAACAATAAAACATTTACCTTTAGCTGGAGGTCTAAGTACCATGTGTTTCCAAATTGTATTTTAAACAGTTTGTTTGATCTTACTGACTCGAGAGTATGATAATTAATCCATTGTTACTTCTAGCTAAAAGACCTGAACAATAATTCACGATTCTTTAAAATCGAAATAGGGTAAATTTGTTTACTCTTGAATTATACCCTTCCAAAATTTAAGTGCAATAAGTAAATATAGAATTATACTAGCTACAGCCTTAACAGTTCGTGCTCATTTATTTGAATATTTGCTTTATTATATTCAAAGTCATAAAACCAATTTTTTTAGAATGAAATTTCAGGTGCTAGGTTTCGAAAAGTTTCATGAAGCATTATAAATATTGATTAAATAAACTTCTATTAATATAAATAATTTTTAATGAAAAATTACCCTCTGTCATTATTTACCTTAATAAAGTATTCTCGATTGTGATAATTCAGGCTTTGCTATTGTATGTTAATTCATAGCAATTTTAATCAGTAAATTTAATTTTCAATTTTCTAGCGCTTGAAGTTTTAGATTATAAAGATCCTATAGTGCGTTTTATAAAACAGTTAATTTTATTCGGATTTATTTTTTCAAAATTTTAAAGATTATTGATTGAGATACAGATAGATCTGTCTTGCACATCATAATAACATTGTTTTTAAGTCCTACTACTACGGGAAACCTTTCTTCAATTTTAAAATTCATGTTCTGAACGAATATTCAAATATGCAAATAGAATGAAGAAAAGGCACTTTTATGCGCAACGCTGTTTGAGAAAGTAATCATAAGCTCAAAAATACTATGTTTGGTGCAATAAAATGAATTACAGGGTGGTTATAATTAAACTTCCCCTATAAACAGCATCCTACAACGCAAACGGATGAACAGATTGCAGCGAAATTTGGAAAGAGATGCGCTCACGGAATTCCGAAAAAAAAAGATGAAATCCAAAATGTACACCAGAGGTTGCTTTTTCCGGGAAAATATTAAATTTAATAGAAAAAACGCCCAAAATGGAATATAGAAACAATATTAACAATCCTCATATATATTACTCATAATTCATAACAAGAATTATGAGTAATAAAATGCAAAACCAGGAAAAGATGTCAATTCTAGAAAAAGAATGTCGAGATTTGCATGCTTACGCAGAGAAAGCTTTAAGCAAAACAGGGTAGGGTAAGAAACGTTTGGATTTTTTGTTATGTTTTATGTCGATATTTCCGGCTGTAATAATGATGGTATCTTGTTGCGACATTGAATGACATAAAGAACTCCATAACACTTCATGTGCTGTTGAACACACTGTCCATCGACTTGAAATTTTACTGGTGAATGAAGGTGGTCATTTCCCTACATCATCTTGGACACGATTAACAACTGCTCCTCATGTGTGATTGCGTCCTAATCTGTCCTTGTTTCTGCAAACTGAACTATGTTTTTTCCCTCCTCAAACAGTATACTGTTATTTTTTCCTTACCTTTATTTAATATGGTTGGATGACAAGGTGATCAGAAACAAGTCGATAAATATTAATATTGTTTCTACATTTCGTTTTGATCGTTTATTGTGTTAAAATTAATGCTTTTCCAGGAAAGGCGCCCTCTGGTGGACATTTTGGAACTAAAATTTTTTTCCGAAATTCCGTGAGCGCATCTCGTGCATAGCCGATATACTAAACTTCGTTGCAACCCGTTCGTCCGTTTGCATTGTAGGGTGCTGTTTATAGGGGAAGTTTAATTATAACCACCCTGTATACGAACCAGTTATTTTAGAAACAGTAATTTATCTAGAAAACAGGGTGCTTCGTATCTAAGTAAAGTCATTCTGAATTGATCTTTCAAATTTTATTTGGAGTTTGGGCATAACTAGAAAAGAATATCAGGAATAAGAAAAGTAAAGGATGCTGAAAGTTGGGAATATGTATCAAAATATAGGACAGAATGCCATTGAATTAGGTGTTACGCTTTTTAAAAACCTTGGTACTTTATTGACATTTCCTACGGTTAATAAATAATTTTATTATTACAATATCCATGTCACTGCCAGCAGGAGTGATTTTCATAATTTCCCACCAAAACCAAAAATGAAAAAAAAAAAACCCTAATGGAAGATAAATATAAAGTTTATGTTTGATTCGTACCATCACAGAACTTCCCAACCTAATTTACATGTCTCCATTGTAGTTCAAATGTATATCAATTACTTGTGAAACGTATACCTATTCGTGTTACTTCTGTGAGTGAACTTGTTCGGCTATGTCTGACTGTAGTAGTCGGGAAATTTTGCAAGCTAGAGCCCTTCTGCTTTTTAATATATACATTTCTAACTATACATTCCTGTACGAAATCGGGCACTCTTACTGCTGTCTATCTCCATAGAGAAATTTGAATATCTATTTCTGAAAAATACTGTATATTTTTGAAAAAAATTTAAAGTACGAATGAAATTTCCAACAAAGAGTTTCAGGTATAGACAATATTGAAAAATTAGACAAATTTGAGTATCAGGTATTAAAAATTCCTCTCGGCAAGCTGGAAGACAAAGGTAGATTCCTTTACATCTATGTTACTATCTGGTAACATAAATTGATGATGTTAGAAACAGTCAAAATTAGGGCGTTAAAATCCCTTTTCAGACCCTAATTTTTAAGCTATTGCAGTTATCGAACAACTTTAAAACCAAAGGTTGTTCGTCTTAACAAGCAGCTAATTTGGCTATTTAGATTTATTTTTCTAACTTCAACATTAAGAAAGTTATAGCGAAATGAAAATCTCAACTTTCTACCATTTCCACCCTCTTTTATCTGGATGGACCATTTATGAATTCATCCGAGATTTGCACATTTTTAACAATATATTCCAAGCCAATTAAAATCCAAACAAAATTACTCTAGTTATATTGGTCAAAGTGTTATACTTTATATATATAAACTTTAGAACGAAGGATAATTTTTAGTTCTAGGAACCATGTTCGGTGAAGAAATGAAGAAGTTTTCCAAGTCTTGTCATGCGAACGATTGGTAGGCCTTCCTATAGGAATCAGTCTATCTACCTAAAAGTTCAAGATGTGAACGAAAACCGAAAAGTTTATGTGGTTTTTCAATCGGAATTTAATTGAAATTAACTTCATTCAAATGGCAACATTATTAAACAAAAAAAAATTACATTCTACGACGAAAATAACAAAAGAAAAAAAGATAAACTCAGAAATATGATCAAAAGATGCCTTCCTTCCTTCATTAACTGATTTGTCATAATTACGTAGAAATCCCTTTTCTAGCTAAACTTCCCTTTGAAATAAAGGTAAATAAAATTTCAATTACTTAAAACTCGACACGTTAGAAATTTAAATCCTGTGATTACTTTCGTGAAAAAAGGAAACATCAAATGTTGTCGTAATGTTAACATTTCAAATACTGAACTAAATTATTTGAAGTTCGAATTTGAGTTTTAGAATTAAAATTTTTCTTAATTATTTGTATCAATCGTTATGTTAAATATGAAAGAAGTAGCTTATTACAATATATTTTCCTTAAATGCAACCATAAGTTATTAAAAAGCAAACATTTCAGTAAACAATGAGTCGGTATCAAATATTATTTTAGTGATTCAAACAATAAAAATTAAGTGTTGAGAAATAACCTAAACAAACTTTAGGATAAGTTTATTCAATCAACTATAAGTGGCATTTTGGAAGGATAAGAATTTTTGAATATTTAATTTTTGGTATATGAAATATACAAAAGAACATATTGTAATCTTTAAAAAATAGGACTTTGAAATTTCGATAAACTTCTTGGTTTTAAACTTCTCCGTCTCCAAGAATGCCTTCTTACATTTCTACATATCTGATTATAAATAAAATAACTAATAAACAAACTGTTCTAGACAAATGAAATTTTGAATGTGGTTTTAACACCAAAATCGTAGATTTCTATCATATTCTGAGTCAAATAGGCACTTCGAAAATCAGTATGCCTGCCCCAGCAAAAACAAAATTGAAATTAATATGATGAAATTTGGCTACTAATAATACGCAAGAAGACTTTATCTTTATAATCGAATGTATAAATAATTCGAATGCATAAAGAATCGAATGTTTAAAATAAATCCGTCAGAGAGTTGGATGCCTCTCAGCTTATTTTTTACTATCTTTATTCCTTTCTGTGAGCTGATAATTTAAAAGCGCAAGAAACTAGAAAAATAGAATTTGGTATAAAAAATTGGTACTAAAACTATATATATGCTTTAAATTTTGAGCCAGATTATATATTGGGCCGCGGTGGCCTGGTGGTAAGGTCTCGGCCTCTGAACCGGAGGGTTTCAGGTTCATGACTCGATTCCACCGAAGAGCCATCGTGTAAGCGGGTGTGGTACACGTTAAAACAGTTCGGGCCAAACGTCCTCCGGCTGGTGTGGCGTGATGTGGAGAGGGGGGGGGTGGCTCAGGTGTCGTCATCGTCATCTGACCGGGGTTCAAAATGACGAGGTCCATCCCAAAATGGCCCTAGTGTTGCTTTAAAACGGGACGTTAATATAACTAAACTAGAACTAAACCAAATTGTATATTTAATGTAATTAAGTAGATCTATATATTTATTGTGAATTAAAATATTTTTTTTTGTCTTTTGCTAAAATTTGCATTATAGAATTTTATATTTTATAAATTTTTTCATCAATTTACTTCACAATTAAATCTCTAACATAAAATGACTTTTCATTGTATAATATTATAAATTGTAATATATATGATGTGTATATATTCAAACATAACAGAGACACAAACAAACAAAAAACTTTTCAATTCCCTAACGGTAACCTATAAATAAATATCTAATTGAACTTTATAGAAACTTGACTAAAGAGAAGTAGTTCAAAATGAGAAGTCGCTTTTCTTTGCTATATGATATTAAAAACACTCCATGTAGTGCAAGTAAGCAAAAAAATCGAAGACAGAAAGTACACTCTTCCCAATTAATTCGTCAGGAGTCTAACTCCTTGTATACAAGCAAAATGATTTAAATGCTAGTAACTCTATTTAATCCTTTCCACACAAAAAATGAAAAAGAACGATTTAAGATTATACAGATATTTTTCATTAAATACTGTTTCTATGCTAAGTCTACGAGAAAAAAAGGTAGAAATGACTTCATTAAGTATACAGAATTTCTTTTCGTTGCACATTTCTTATCTCCAGTATTTGACTTTTCACTAAGAAAAAAGCTTTTAAATGCTACTACCGATCAATTGATCCTTACGAAAAGGTATATAGTTGCGAAATTAGAAATCTTTGAAGAGCAGCAAAATTAAAGAATGGTTGAAATAACATTTTCTTCTTTTCAAAAATGTTATCTAAGGAATTCTAGACTTCCAAGAAGTTTCGACAGTTTACTTCTCAACTTGTTTACCAGTTAGAAAAGGACCTTTAATTGTATTTTTGTGTTGATGAAATGAGTAGTTTTTTTTAAATACAAATATTAAATAAAGCGTTTAGATCAAACAGATCGATTGTTTCCGATCTGAAATAAAGGCACAAATTTCACTGACTTCAAAATCTGAATTAAAGTGTGTCTGTTTTTTTTTTTTTTTTTTTTTCCTTTTGTTAAAATCTGCGTCGTTGGGATTTTTTTACTTAATAATATGTATTAAATTAAATTAAATTAAATTTAAAATTTAATAATTTTATATTTAACATTATACTTAATAATCAATTCACCTCACAATTAATTCTCTCTAAACAAGAAAGAAGATTTTTTTCATTATATAATAATATAATTGGGAATATATACGATATAGATATTCAAATAAAAATGATAATAAAATGTTCCCTTTTTTCCAAAAATACAAACAAACAAAAAACTTCTCAATTCCCTATTGTAAACCCATAAATAAGCATTTAATTGCACTCAATACAAATCCTATTAAATTACTTAAACCAATTACCAAATAATAAAATTTATTAAATTAATTACAAAATATTGAAAGGAAATTAATTACAAAATAAGGAAATTACTGATTGCATTCATTGATTACAGATTATCATTTCAATAAATTACATTAAACCAAAGTTAGAACCTTATATTAATGAAATTTCATTTTTTAGAGCAGGACGGTATGCCTTATATACCATAATTCCAGTTATGCCATTTGCTTTGTTTTGTATATTTATTATCTTCTAACTTATAAATTATATAGAGTAACAGCAAAATGACTTATGCGTTTATTGTCATATGTTTTTGTTACGATAACTTTTGTTGCTTTTTTTCTGTATTCAGCTTTCATGCCTTCCAAAGTCTGTGTAGGAAATTTGGTTTGAGTTAGTTCATTAAGTTATAGATGCATCCAAGTAGGGAAAGCTATTTTTTGGCCACCCTGTATTTCTTTCCGTGCTCCTAATCTACACTGGTGTGCAAAACTTAAGCAACAGGTATGTTTTTCGCCATAACTTCACGAGAAATCATCTGAGAGACATGAAATTCAGAAATGAGATACAGCATTTTGTTCTGAAAGAATGACGAAAGCATAGTTGCGCAGAAATGAATACAATGCATACAGTATGGAATCAAACAAAAAAAGGCTTTATTGAACTCATAGTATCGTTACACATGATTGTCTGTCCAAGAGGAAGAACAGCAAGCAGATGTTCCTTAGTATAGGATATGCCCTCCGCTTACTGCAATGGTTGCTTCGCACCGTCTCCCCATACTCAGCACCAGATTGTCCAACAGTTCTTGAGGTAAGAGTGCCCATTCCTCAATCAGCATCTGTTTAAGTTGTCGGGTGTTCCCAGGAGAATGTAATCGTGCCGCAAGGCGTCTCCCCAAAGCATCCCACACATGTTCTATCGGATTTAAATCAGGGGAGCACGCCGGCTAATCCATTCGAGTGATATCTTCACTTACCAGGAGCTCCTCAATAGCACGAGTCCTGTGTGGCCGTGCATTGTCATCCATAAAAACGAAGTCTGATCCAATGGCACCTCGGAACAGACGCACATGGGGAAGGATCAACTCCTGACAATAGCGATCTCCAGTTACAGAACCTCTGTCGAAAACGTGGAACTCAGTCTGCCCGTTCATCATAATGCCTCCCCAGACGATAACTCCAGGACCACCGAAACGGTCTCTTCCCGTGATGTTACAAGCGATTCCCAACGCCAGTTGATTTGGAGAGAGGTCGGAACACGGTTTCATCCCAGTAACATCTAACATCCCAGTAACAAGTTTTGCACACCAGTGTATATATGTACTGTTCGTTTCAGGATCCTGAGACTAGCACTTCGCTGAGGGAAAGTACGCATAAAGATGAACGATTATTATGGCTTTTAATTCCACGAATAATCTGTTTTTACCTTATTGCTAAATGTAAACATCTCTTTTAACGTTTTCTATCCGTTCCCCTCCCCCCCCCCATTTTTGACGAAATAAACTCCACCTGACGCATGTGCAAAAGCGCAGAGAGTTTCGGCATTGAACAGTAACTATTAACTTACAAGGTGCAAGGATCGTTGCTATTATTTATTGTTGAAGGGCAACAGGTTGAATGTAAATGTAACATTATTTTGGTCGAAGCAGAATGCAGGTTCGAAGACCTTGAAGAGACATGTTATATTTTTAAATTAATTTTAATATCCATTTCGTGAAAGCATAATTATTTACAAGCAGAGACGCGGACAAGGCACGTCCGCGAGAGCGCGAAACAAAAGCAGAAGTAAAAAGGGCGAAAGGGCCAAAACAAATTATCAGTAGTCTTATATAACATGGGATTTCCGGCCACGTGTAGACTGAATACATGTGTTGACCTTTGAGAAGGGCAAATGAAGTATCACTTTCATTTGATACGTAGATTTGATTGCGCAGTAATTTTTACACAGCTTCATACCTGGAATGAGATCAGAAAATAAGAGAATATTTTACTATGAGCTAAATTAAGATAAAGTTTTAGAAATTAATTTGGTTTAAATTAAGAGCTTAAAATATCGTTATATATATCCTTACACGAACGTGTCAGACGGTTTCACTGAACGTTTTTACAGCTATCCTTCATTGAACGCTTCTCTTAATTAATGAAGCTGCAAAATATTATAAGAAATGCTTAGAAGATAGATTGCTGAAAACTTATTTCACTCAGAGGAAAGAAAATGTTTAAAAAAATCAAAATGATATAAGTAAGTATCAAACAGTAGTTTTAATCGAGTGAAAATAGACTTAACACGTAGACTGCAGCATACTCATCTGCGATAAATATCTGCTATCTATTTGTACCGAACCATCGTTCTAATTAGCTGACCCTATCTCAGAGAAGAAGTCATCTAATTAGAAAGATGGTTCGAATAGTAAAATACGAATCTTGGAAATGGATGTGTTTACCACCACCAAATAGGTAATCGCTATGATTACCCAATGGAAATTTATGTTTCATACATTTCAAAAGTATTATCTCACAAAAATGATTTTCGCATTATCTTAAAACTCAAGAAATTACATTTTTAATAATATCAATATCCTTTCCATGCAATTCCTTTCTTTGTTTTCAATAATTTTTAAAAATTTATTTTGATACACAATCTGTAACAATATTTTTAATATTATGATGAATTTCAAGCTCATCCATTAAAATATTCATTGCCGTGCTTTTGCTTGCGTTAAAATTAATATTTAAGAAAAGAACTGCTTTCTCCAGAGATTAACACAACTCAGATTGTATTTTTATTTCCGCTTTTGTTTTGAAGTATATATATGTATTTTAATTTGAAAGTGCAAAGATTTTTAATAGACTGATTCAAAGAAATTAATGTTTTCCCCTCTTATCAAATAACACAATGATTTTTTTAAATGTACACCATATTAATAATTTTCTTAAAAATTCGCTAAACTAGATGAACAAGCTTGTCGCCAAAGACGGCTGGAAAATATTTATATACTCGGAAAAAAAAAACCAGAAAATTGCAATCACTTCCTCTCAGTTCCAGCCCCAAAAAACATCATAAAACCATTTTGTACTTCAATGGAAATGTACTCATATAAAAATTGAAAAGCCTCTTTGATATTTTCTACAACAATCGTCAAAATGTATGTACACTGTTCAGGCTCAGTATTCTCGCAAAATTACATATAAATAAAATAGCTGAAATGGGATTAGAAAGAAATGAGTTAAAATTTAAAAAAAAAGTTGATTATGAATTATTTTTACTAAATTTCAGATCCATTTTGAAGCAAAGGTTATGGAAAAAGAAATAGGGCTGAGAGGAAATTTTAAATGGCCCTTTTTATACTAAAAGAATTAGTTAATTGTATACCGCTTAGTTTAGTTTAGTTATATCAACGTCCCGTTTTAAAGCAACACTGGGGCTACTATGCGACAGAGCTTGTACTTTTGAGACGCGGTCAGATGTTTAGGGGGACACCTGAGTTGTCACCCACTCTCCAAACTTCCACACCACACCAACGGGTGTATACCATTATACAGTAGGGTTCATACACCTTGTAACTTAGGACGCTTGTGTCTTCAATATTATTTATAGAACAGGTTATATATCAGTGTAACTTCAACCTAATAGAAATATAAAAATAGGAATGTTTCAAATCGTATAGTAAATGTTAAAAATAGTACAGTATCAAATCATTCCATAGGTCAGGATGTTTTGATACAAAAATTTCTTATCATATCAGCTTCAAATTTGAAGCCAGGAGTGAATTGTGCAGGAATGCATCAAATCTTGACTAGTATATTTTGATAAGAAAATTAAATTATGAATTTAAAAGATTTGCCAATATAGAGACTTAATAATTATATTAGGCAGAAAACATCTTGTTTGTTGATTGAGATTATAAAGCAAGCAAAATTTTTTAATCAGTATTGCATATCATATTTTTATTACACAAAAAATAAATGCTAAAAGGATATGAATTTCGGAAATTTTGGTTTGTCATATCAAAGTGCAATAGTAAAGGACAGACAGCTATTGATTTAACATGAAAAAACATAACGCAATTATTTTTCGCTCTAAGTTAAACAATTGCACCAAAATTTATTTTGTATTGACCCATAACATTAACATCTAAACCTTCATTTCAGATGAAATTCATTCATTTTTCAATAAAATGCATATCATGTAATCTGTAAGAATTAGAGTGCTTTTCATTTGATTAATTCGTATATCTACACGGGTAATGTGATTATTTTTCTTTAAAATCTTTTAGTGAACACATTACCAAAGTTCATTACTTCATCAAGTCATCCCAAAATTGAGGTAATATGTATATTTTTCTCTAAATTATCCAAGGATACCATAACGGCGTTTTTGTTTTACATTGTAGTAGCATGGATACAAGGATATGCTACATCAGTAAATCTGAAATCTTTTTTGAATTAAAAGCTGCAATTGTCCCGTAAAATTTTTCGAGGTCAATCTGAAAAAAGAAGATTCTCACTTTTTTATTTATCTATTGAACTGCTAATAGATGAATTATTTTGGAAATATATAATGGAACAAATGAATGAACCCCTGTATTTCTAGAATGAAAAAATGTCACAAATTGACAGTTATCATTTTTTTTAAGAAACGTTAAGCTGAAAAGCATATCAAGTCACCCTGATTCCCGGCACAAAATAAAAGGAAGCCAGAATGGGCGGTCTTCCTGAAATTTTCTAGAATACACTCTAATAAATGTGTTATCTCTTTCCCAACTCCAAATAAAATTGTGGACCTCAGACAAAGGTATGGGTGCAATGAGGGCTAGGATATTTATTTTTTAGTCCCACAAATGAATATTGCGTGATTCGTATTATATTAAGGAAAACCGGTGCTTGTGTATTATTAACCGTATCTTTTATAACCATTGGCATGTAATGGTTATAAAAGATACGGTTAGTATGCGATCTTTGGCGAATTTTTTTGGCAATTAATTGCTGGGATGCAGTTAATACACAAGTACCAGAAAACTGAATATGCATTTTGGATGTCTTTTTCTAGACTGATTCAAACCAAAATTTACACAGAATTACAAATCGATAATCACCAGATCATATAACAAAATTTAAGTCATTAGTCTTTGAGTTACCGCATTTACATGCATTCAAAAGTACAGACAGAAAGATGGTCAGCCCTTTGAGTAATTTGATTCAAAATTTAATACAGACCAAGAAATCAGAGGTTAAACCTAAGAACTGAATTTTATCAGTCTAGCCCTTTTCGTTCCGTAATTATGGTCGGGGCCGCGGTGGCCTGGTGGTAAGGTCTCGGCTTCGGAACCGGAGGGTTTCAGGTTCGAGACTCGATTCCACCGAAGAACCGTCGTGTAAGGGGGTCTGTTGCACGTTAAATCCGTCTGGACCAAACGTCCTCCCGCTGGTGTGATGTGGTGTGGAGAGGGGGGTGCCAGCTCAGGTGTCGTCCTCGTCATCTGACCGCGGTTCAAAATTACGAGGTCCGTCCCAAAATAGCCCTAGTGTTGCTTCAAACGGGACGTTAATATAAATAAACTAAACTAAACTAAACTAAACCGTAATTATGGTGTTACCTTGTATTTGTACATCCGTACGCATAAACTTCTTCAGAATGAATATATTTAAAAATTTCATAAAACACGACAAATTTGGAGTTATGCCAAATTTCAGAGTATTTTTTGTTTAGTTTAGTCTAGTTATATTAACGTCTCGTTGTAAAGCATCACTAGAGCTATTTTGGGACGGACCTCGTAATTTTGAGCTGCGGTCAGATGACGAGGATGATACCTGAGCTGGCACCCCCTCTCCACACCACCCCGCACCAGCGGGAGGACGTTTGGTCTTGACGGATTTAACGTGCAACGGACCTCCTTACACGACGTTTCTTCAGTGGAATTGGGTCTCAAACCTGAAACCTTACGCCTCACGAGCCGAGACCTCACCACCAGGCCACCGCAGCCCTCAGAATATATATATATTTTTTTTGCATTATCTATTCAAAGACAACCAGACATATATAATTCGTTTTAAAATGATCTTTTAAAATGATTCGCTTAAAAGGATCTCAGAAACCTGAAGATTCATTAAAATCTCGATTAAATTTTCTTTTTATATACTTCGAAATGTAAATATTTCATTTGCATTTTCCGAGATTTATGCTGATATCGCTATTTTTACTTAAATATTGTCTATTTCTACTTTATTCTCTGTTTAATTGTTTAGCTTATCCGTATTGGTTAATGGTTCAGTTATATTATCACAGAACAGAATTATTCTATGTCAATACTGCTTTGTACATAAATAGCAGTTCATTTTATTACAAAATGTTCCAGTCCATTTTTTCAATAATAACTAATGTATAAAAATGTTTCTAGGTAATTATATAAAAAAAATCCTGAAGTTAGAATATTTACAAGAGTATTGTGTTATTGAAAACTTAAGTTCTTCTATTATTTAATGAATAGACTGAATTCTATGAGTCATTATCTTTGAAAACAAAAGACTCCAGGATTTATATTGTAATTATCTTATAGAAAAACTTAGTTCATAAAATATTGACCGAAAAATAACATTATAACCTAGCTACAAATGCTGTCTTAAAATATTTATTGTTGTTTATCAAAAGAATATATAGTAAACATTAAAAGTATTGTGAGCTGCATTTACTGATTTATCGATCTTTTGGGAGGAAGAAAGTCATTCCTTTCTGCCATGTAAACAGCAATCTTAATTTTTCTCTGCGTGGAATTCTTTCAACCGAAATTCACTTTTCCTTCACGAAATGTTTTCCTAATCGAACGAGTCAATAATTCATGCTGCATTAATGGAAATTTGTTTGAAATTCCAAATCGGCGATGTTTCTTTTAAACATGAGAAAGTGCTATATTCCATGGGGCATTTCAAAAGTAATCATCGTGAATAAAATCATTTTGAAATAATCATCTGCATGAATTCGAAATCTTATAAATAAAATATTTCCTAGTTAAAAAAATAAAGACAAAATTTAAAAAATTCTTACTGAGTGTAGTAAACACGATCGAAAACTTTTATGTAAAGTTGTCCATATTAACCCTTTGCAGTGTGATAGTGCCTCTTACTCGCCATTCAAGACGGTGCATCATTTTGATATTTTATCTCTATATATATTT
Source organism: Argiope aurantia (assembly GCA_026543865.1). NCBI lineage: Eukaryota > Metazoa > Arthropoda > Arachnida > Araneae > Araneidae > Argiope > Argiope aurantia. Next base: position 48,054 of record JAPMOR010015117.1, on the reverse strand, counting down.
TTCAATTTGGGTTGTTATAAACGCCTGCATAAAGGTTAAAAAAATGTAGATGAATTTTTCAGGGAAATTTAACTTAATTATATATATTTATTTTTCGGAACAATAAACAAGCCCTTGTATTAGATGAATAATTATGCATCGGATTACTTTTCCGAGTGTAAAGAGTTAACTTTGTGAGCATGAGAATAACTATTAACCCATTATATGCCAATTTATTAGAAGTTTTTGGCCCATTAAGTTACATATACATATATATATGCACACAAAATTGCGTAGTTTATTTTTATTAATATTTAATATTTACTTTTATCATGTTCATTTTTTTTTGCATTTTCTTTTACTAGCATTTTTATTACATTTAACTTTTTTATGTTTGCAGAAATAGGATGCTCGTTTCATATTGGGTTTTTCTTTCCATTCGAATGCGTGTAGACAAAGTGTTGATGATTCGAACCACGTTCGAATTGATTTATCACATGAAATAAAAGGATGCTCCCAATTATTCATGCAAGATGTTATTTGACAGTTTTATGCAAATGTTATGCAAATCTTTTTTTTTTCTCACTCTATCTAAGAGCGGAAGCACGTGCGCGCGCATGCTTAGATGTAGATTGATTCAGATTCTTTTTTTTTTTTTTTAACTTGTGTTCGTTGTTTGTGTCGGTGTGATATGTTATAATGTATTAAATGTTTGTTTGTCTCAAGAAATAAAAGTCTGTGTTTTTAAGAAGTCTTCTCGACCTGCAACATTTTATAAGCACCAGTCACATGCATTTTTCACTGCTATTATTTGAACATTTTACTCTTGACAATTACAGGGTTTGAACCCAAATATCGTCTGACAATTTAAATTCAGAAAAATGTTTTTATAAATTCTTCTTCATATTGTTATTTAACCCATTAACAGAAAATTTGTGTGTGTGTGTGTTTTTGGGCTATTAAGTTATATATATGCCCAAAAAGACGTGTAACTGTATAATTATATTAAAATAAAGTTTTGTTTTGAAAGTATTTGATATTTTTAAAAAGTGTATAGTTATAAAATGATCAATTAAAAAATAAAAGACCGAGTAAATAACAGATAATTACTATAACCTTTAAATTATAGTTATTATGACATAAACACCCAAGAATATAGAGCTTTAAATATGACAATTCTGCTCTGTTCACTTACAGATGAATTTTAAATTTGTTCGCTTGTTACAAAGAAAAAAAAAGCACATAATGCACACTTTCTGCTGCACTCAGTACACGTTGATATATGTAGAAAGAAATCGAATATATTCTAGGCGTAAAATTCCAAAATCCTAAAATGGGGATAGTGAAAGCCAACGGGTTAAAGTCGGATTGGTTAAACAGCTAATTAGTTAATGTCAGGCTGACTTCTCTTTCAGGACTTCTATTTACATAGTGTGGCAATTTTTGTGTTTAGTTTCGTGGAATAGCCAAGAAAATCAAAATATATTTTGAAAAAAATCTATTTGTTCAAAGTCTATAAAAGTGTGTGGTCAATTTGATTTTCGAAGTGTATACAAGTTCTCATGAGTTCAAAATTTGAAGCAAATCTAGAATTTTGGTATAAAAATAATACATTGCAATTCATTCATTTAGTATGTGGCATTTTTCTATTGTCGCATTCATATTCTCACTAACAGACAGACAATCAACACTTTGAGGAATTTATCCAAATTTTGATACAGATATATAATTTTTGTATACTAATCAAATAAAATTTCATTTATCTAACTCATTCTGTTTTTGAATTGTCACTTTAGGATAAACTAACTGAAAAATTGTTTTTAGGATATAGAGTGGTCTGAAAGGAGGAGATTAATTAAATTACCGGGGAGCGAATCTTTTGATTTTAACACAATATTTCCTTTTTGTACATTTCATATGCAAGAAAAAAATTAATAACGATATATAATTTCATTTCGCTATTCATGCTAATATCCTCTCCCTTCTTCGTCTGGTCTTTTTTAAAGATGTAGTAAAGCTTCACTTTTTCTAAAATGAAGAAATAGAAATGTTTACAACTCTTAAAGCAATGAAAATCTACTTTAAGTGACAAAAAGATCAAATCTTTGAGATTTTATATTTCGCATAGAATTACATACTAAGGAAATTAAATTTTTATTTTGCAAAAATATAACTTTATTTTAATATTATTGATTGTGCTCGAAAAAATGTTTTATTGTTTAAAGATATACATTTAAGAGCAAAAGAATACCTTAGAACTCGTTAAATTACTTCCTCCAGCTATTTTTTAATCAATAAGTACCTTTTCCATTTATTATAACTATTCATAATGTCTTCCTTTAAATTAATAGATACTAAATTAGGAGCTTAAAAATCTAATATTTGAGTGTTACTGTTTGCATTTATGAAATAAAGAAAGGAAATTAAGCCATCAGAAAATAAAGTATCTGTAAAGAATTGTATCTCAAAAGAAAACAAAGAATTTTATTAGAAATGGAATTGATTTTCTTTATTTTTATGCCAAAAATTTTCATTTTAAAAGTTGTAGATTCTTAAAGTAACTCTCTGAACATTTGAATGAGATTTTGTCATTATCATAAAACCTAAATATTTTAACTTCTTAGGTTTTGTAAAAAATAAATTTTACATTATATTTTTGTTATTCAAACTAATGACTTTTAAAGTTGGCTGTTATATAATCTAGTAGATTTTCATTATAGATATTACTTAAATTATAATATTAGTATGATTAGCTCATGCCTAAATGTAAGTTTCATTCAAATTAAATGTTTTTTCTGAAGTTATATTTTAAATTTCAGTTACATATTAATCTGCTAACCTCCACTTTAATTTGAAGCATATATAGCAGTGGGTCTTTTTTTAAAAATATGTTACAAACATTAAGGTTAAGAAAACTCTGAAATAAATTTAATTTCCTTGAAAACCCTTTAAGAAAAATTATAGAAATATTGATAGCAAATAATTTGAAAACCCTTTTATAGGTATACATGAAAATATATTTAAATAAAATATCAAAACAAAGAAAATTATCAAATTCCTGGCTTTTCCAGATGAATGGTGAATGGAAAAAACTAAATCTTTCAAAATGAGGTCATTTTGAGTTCAAAATCTGGTAAATGGTTGATGTATAACAGTTAAAATTTGTTTAGGAATTAGTTAGGAATGAAATATACGAGAACCTTTTTTTTATGTAAGATTCGATGGTTTATTTAAAGACAAGAGTAGAGAACAAAATCAATTTATTACCAAAATTATGTGAAAACATGGTTAATTTTCTAAATAAATGCTGTGAAAATCAGGCATTTGTCATATCTCCGGCCATGTTTCCGATCCCCCTTCGAAGAACTTTATCGTTAGAGATGTGGAATGTGCCCTAACTTTCCTTTGAGATTACTCATTTGACTGGAAGCTTTGATTTCCAAGTCAATTCTTCAATTCAGGATGAAAATCACTCGGCTTTAAATCGTGTTCTCATTGAAGGAGGACAAGGATTCCTGCTTTTCACAGCAGATCTTGTTCTACGAGTTGATAAAGTGGTTCGAACGAAACAAAAGATGCTGGAATGACAGGTAAAGAACTGGTTGACCTACCAAAATTGCTACTTTGGGGGTTGAGTGTTTAGACAATTCTGTTCCATTTTTTTCTGTAAAAAAAAACCCTCAAAGAGTTACCAGACTATTGAGGAGCTTCAAAGGGTTCATCTCGAATCATTAACAGCAATGTTCTTCGAAGGGGGAATTGGCGACATGGTCCACTGATGTGACAAATGCCTGAATCTTCACAGCGATTACGATCGAAAGTGCACATGTGTGTACAAAACATTTGGCAATAAATTTTGTTTTGTCTCTAATGTTGTCTTTTTACGGTCCATCAGAGTTTTTAAAAAAATGCACTCGTATATCAATTTGTAAAAATCAATTATAAAGCATAAAATACATCTGGTTATCCACGTAAGCGAAATCTAACTATCCCATAAATGGGACACTGGGCGTTAACGGGTTGATCAGTAATATAATGTTTATGTGCACATTCCCCGTTCGAATTCCATTAAGTTTTGCAAAAAACATTACAAAAAGGAGGGGTCCTTGATTTGAAATTTAATCTTCAATATTATCTCCAGTCTGATTGGAGAATTTGAGTACAAAAACAAAACTTTTTATGAATAACAATAAATAAATCATATATATATAAGTCATTTTATCTTTTCCAATTACAGTTATTTCTTCCAACACGAAATTTACACTTTCTAATAGGATGAGCAATTTTATGTTACATGGCGTTTGAATTCGATTTCTAACACTAAACTATTTGAAATTCAGATATTGGTAATATGTTTATATTCTTTGAAGTTTTGCAGCACACTGAGCGAAACAATGAGAGCCGTGACTTATTTGACCCAAACACGCAACCTGAGAAAAAAAACCATAAGTGGTAAAATTGGAGAATGGTTTTTGGACACGCGGGACATATTTAAAGTAAACTTACGGCTTTGCTCTGAATGTGTTGCTCTCTTTTTTCGGTTTATGAATATTTCTATAGAGAAATCCATTCTTAGAATAATCTATTGAGTTATTTGTATTCAAATAATTTTACATTTACATTTTTACTTTACATTTTTCATGTTATCTTAATTTTGTAATATATGTATTGAAATCCTTTACTAGATAAATATTTGTCCCGAATCACGTATTTCAACTGAAATTTCAATATTTAGTTCTAAAACCCTTTCAGCTAAAGAATAGTCTACGGCAATATTTGAATATTTTTTATTGATCTTTAATGTTTACTTTTATCTTGTTAATTTTCTTTTATTGGCATTATTATCGCATTTAAATTTCTTTAAATGCAGATAAATATTTTTATAAGTTCTTCCACATCTTGTTATTCAACATATTAACAGCCAATTTTTTCAATGCTAGGCCGGATAAGTCATATATATATGAAAAAAAATTGTGTAAGAGTGTAATTATATTTAAAATAAGTTTTTTTTTTAGAAAATATTAGATATTTTTGAAAAAGGGTATCGTTTTAAGATGATCAATAGAATCATTTCTATGAAAACACAAGACTGTTTAATTAACAATAAATAAAACGTGTAAATTACCTATTTATGTACGGTAAATCATTGTAATATAAAAGCCAAACCAAAAATATAGTTCTTCAAATATAGCAATTCTGCTCCGTTCAACTTAAAGACGAATTTCATATTTTTATATCGTTATAAAGAAACGAATCACAGAATACACAATTTCTGCTACGCTCAATATTTACTGATATATATAGACCAAAAGTGAACTATATAGTGTATCAAATATATTTTCGGTACCGAGTTCGTAAAATTTCAAAATCTCCAAATATGACCCGCGGCAGCTAATGAGTTAACTTTCAGCCATCAAATAAGTCAATGCAAATCTATGCTTACAAAGAAATAAAATTTGAATCAATAACGTCTCAGTAAAATCTAAAACAAGTTCATAGAAATAAAAATACTGTTGAATGATAGATTTATTTATAAGAAATTTAAATAATTCTTCTTGATTTAAATAATTATATAGATTTTATTACATGATAAAATATATTTATTTATATAGTTTCTTTACTCAAACAAACGTATAATTTTGCTTCAATACTTTTACGAGTGGAGAGATTTCCGTTTAAATAGAATTTAAAAATTTTAGAAAAACATGATTCATGTTTGCGACTAGATTTTTTTTTTTTTTTTTTTTTGATAATGTAAAACAAATCCTCGCATTCATATATTGGAAGGTGGAAAATGACCTAAAATTGAAAATAATCCTGAGAAGTCATACTTTCTTCTAACAACATTCAAATGGAAATCTATTTCCAATTCAGAATTAGTGAAAATATCCTTTTTCCTTGTTCTTTTAATAAATATATGCGACTCCAAATTTAAGTTTTATTTCAACTAATAAAATTCACGCAATCGATAAAAAAGCGAATGATTTACTTAATCATTTAAAAACGTTTAATTATTTTAATGCTTGATACGGAAATAAATACCAGCAGAATTAAATTTTTGTTTGTTGTAGTTTTGATGAAGAATCGTAGTGGTATTTTAATCATTGCAATTTCTTTTTTTTTTTATTTAAAATTTCAATATACTTGATTTCGGTAATTACTACTGCAAAGTTGATATTTCTGACGGTAATAAGAAGAGACAAAATTTATTTTAAATTGGGATATTGGATTCATTTACTGTGAGAAATTAGTAAATGTGTTTCTTTTGCCCTTATTAATTTAATGCGGATCCATTTTGGAAATTTATTTCAACAATTATGTTTGATGCAATCAATAAACAAAGGACTACTTATTTATTTACATAAAATATACAGGCCTAAGAATATATAAGAGGTCTTTTAAAATATTTAGTTATGTATACCTGAAATAACATTAATAATTTTTCACTTCCTCATATACGAAGAATACAAAGAAAAATTATTATAATCGTCCAAGAATTCGAGACACAAGTTGTGTCAAATGTCTACGTTTCAGACCTCCCTGAGTTCGAAAAGCACTTTTTTGGAAAATTGCTTGTCTGTTGCCCTGTCTATCTGTCTGTGAACATGATACATTATGGTTTGAGCTAGGCAGATGAAATTTGGCATATGGTTTTAACACTAAAATTGTATATTTTTATCAAATTTTGAACGAAGTCCATCCAAAGGATCAAAGGAAGTCTGTACGGTTATCTGAGTACAAGTGAACATGATAACTACACAATTTAAAGATCTAGATAGATATGATTTGGTTCACAGGTTTAGCATGTATGAATTAGACAGATATCAAATTTCAAACTAAATCCATCTAAAGGCTGATTGTCTGTCAGCCTGTACTTTTGCACAAATATAAACGCGATAGTTCAAAAAACGCAACATCTTAAGCAAATGAAATTTGGTGCACAGTTTCAGGATTTAAAGTATAGATGCTTATCAAATTTTGAGAGAAATCTGTGACAGGGTTGACTGTCTGTCGGTCTATGCATTCTCATGCAAAAAAACGAATCAATTCAAAAACGCAGTAAATTAAAAAGATGAAATTTGCAGGCGATCTTCTAATTACATTTGTAATTTTATGTAAAATTTCGGTTTCAATCACTCAGAAATAAGACCTAAAACATATATATACTGATACTTGTATATTAACCGCATGCGAACAATTAATCGACAAGGATTATATGCTAAATTCAATAGAAACTCTAGTTTCAAGCTAAAGATCAGTATTTCGTATCTAATGCTCGCCAATGCCATGCAGTTAATAAACATGCACTTTTTTTTATTCTATGCTATAAAACACATGACTCTCATGGATAGGACTCAAAATAAAAATTTGAGTTCTCGTGGCTTTCATGACCCTCCCCAAGGTCTACAATTTTAAATATGGGGTTCGGATATAGCCCCTTTGTTAGAGAGTCGCAAGAATGTTTGGGGGAGAGAACTCCCGTTATTTAATAAACATGAGATCTCAAATATATAGAGTGATCAATTCAGGAGGGTGTTTGCTAGTGAAATAAATATAAGGAAAATGTTGATGTGATAAAGTTTGCGAAAAAATTCTTAATTTAATCATATAAATATCTCTTTTTAAGACAACACAAGGACTGTTTCGAAATAAATGTCATTATTTTAAACCGATCCCAGATGACGAAGGTGGCATCTGAGATGGTAACTTCCTCTCCTACATCATATCAATGGGAGGATTGAAAGGTTTTTAAGTGATTTTTGAATTTTAAATTAATTAATATTTTCACTTAAATGCAGATTAAAAATTCAATAATTCGATGCGTAAGACAGACGCGTCATTGTATGCGAAGTGGTTAATAAACTGAGATAACTCAATATACAATACTAATATAATTAGCGTTTTCATCGTAAAACTAACTCGACTCTAATGAAATATCTAACTTCAACATCGGAAGTTCACAATAAGGGTTTTTTATTCGCATTATCCACAATGATTTGTTATATCTATAATGACTTTTATCTTATTCTTTGAAAGAAGTGAATCCTTTATGGGGTGCAGGAACTCGTTGAATAATATCTTGACAGCTATCGATTTTTTTTCTCTCACAACCAGACAAAAGTTACTGGGCTTTATCGTTTACCGATTCAACAATCCCTCAAGTTGTTTGAGTTGATCCAAGACAAGCAATCAATATCGTAGAAACTAAAAACCCATGAAAACACTTAGATGATCCCAAAAAACTTAGTTGATTTTGCCATTAGTAATCTTATTGGTATCATGTCAAGCATCAACATTCTGAAGATAACGGACTGAGTGAGATAATTTTTTCCTCATAATTCTATAAATGTTTATTAAGTAATAATCAAGAGTTCAAATAAGGGGAAAACAATTTATTTTCATGGGTAATTTATATTCTTCAATCTCCTGTCATAAATGCAAAATATTCTTTGTGTTTTTAAATTGTGTTTGCTGTCAGAGCATATAAAGTTAGCCAAAATTTCTTTCAATAAAGATAATTAAATAATCAATCTTTGGTTACGTTTTTATAAAGTACTTTAAATGTTTAAAATTGTGATAAAGGTTTGCAGCAACAATTTGTAAATACAAAATAACAATTGTGTAAATACTTTAATAATTGGACTTATAGCTTGCAAGTCTGAATAGTAGGAAAAAAAATATACAAAATTGTAAACATCACAAATACAAAAATTTCGGATTAAGCTAAAGATTGATATGTACGAACATCATTAAATCTTTAATAACATCATGTTGCAGAAATATTAACATTAGGATTGTAATAAATATTTATAGAAATATTTACTATTGGATTGCAGTAAATACAGGGTAATTCAAAATGAATATAGCGATTGCAAACGGCTATATCTATTTAATGAAAAAGAATTTATCGATAAAATTAGCACATAATGTAGACGGAACTTCAAAATCACCGACGAAAGCGCATGACTGCAGATATGCTTCAGAATGTATTACGTGAAATGGACTACTGCCTAGATATGTTGTTGTTGTTTCTAATGGCACTTGTCAAAGACAAGCCCACTGACTTTGGAAGTCAGTGATTTTAAGCCAAGGGTGCGTCTCTTGTTTTCCAGTAGCGCCATCTAGGGCCAAGTGTATGACGTACTTACACGTACGTCATAACCCTTTTTACGGGGCGGACTTCATTCATTCATCTACAGATCGTAATTTAGACCTGAATCAGAGAACGACCACCCCTGATCCAGTACCCCCAGTGGTATTACTCTCGACATGGAGGACTTTATGACCACGACATATTTATATGTGTGATAGCCACCACACACACGGAGAGTCTTCGGCCGGCGGAGTTCGAATGCTCAACCCAAGGGATGCAAAACCAACTCTCTACCAACCAGGTTATCTCGGCCCTGCTGCCTAGATAATGTTCGTGTGACCAAGAAAAGTCACATAGAACATCTATGACGTATGTATACAAATTTTTGAATTTCCGGTTACATTATGTGTTGATTTTATCAATAAATTCTTTTTCATTAAATAGTTATAACCATTTGTAATCCCTTTATTTATTTTGAATTACCCTGTATTTCTGCATGTCGTTATTAATGCTTTTTGGCCCTATATTGTTAGGCAGCCAAAGCCAAAATTTCAAGTGAAAATTAAATAATAATGTGCTTAATATTGAAAAAAATTGGTCTTTACATGAAATAGAGACCCGATTTAATGAATCCATGTATCAACTAAATATCACACAAAAACTCGTAAAAGAGTGAAAAATTTTGCTTTCATAGTAAGACTAGAGATTAAATTTATATTAATGATTTCAACATCTTCAAAGCTCCTAACGTGATACGGTGGTTATCACCTTAAATCGGACCAACTACAATGTTGCTAAACAAATATTAAACTCTATATACAGGGGATCCAAAAGTCATGGAAAAACTTTAAAAATCAGTAACTCACAAATGAATACCTATACGAGTACGGGACGTAAACCTGACGAGTCAGTATCTCAACAGGCAAAAATCCAACGGACAATTCAATATCAATCATTGCTTTCGTAGCGTTAATAAGTAAAGTATAATATAACTGTATTCTAAGTAAATATATATTGTATAAAAAGAAATTTCAAAAATTTAAATCAATGCTATAAGTTGTGATTTTTGTTAAATAAAAAGAAATTAATTTCATGAGGGCAGTTTTTTTAGAAAACACTTTTACTAGAGTGTTATTTTTAAATTTTCTGCTTTTTATTCCTCAATTTATAACACATATAAACAATGTGGGGTCATGAAATAAATTAATTCCCATATTCATTATTAAGTCCGAGACAACAATGGAATTAAATTTTATAAATCGATTGACTAATAATTTAGTCACGGAATCATTAAAATAGTGCACTACCAAGTAAAAAGAATAAAAAATTTTAGAACTCTAGAGAGTCAGGAAAAATACTTATAAATATGGTAAAGGTTAATTAAAAATATATAAATATTAAGTTGCACTTAAGTTACATTACATTTATTAGATATCCATTACTGAATGATAACATAGACATTATTATAAAATTTTATATTTAAAATAAAACCTTATATAAAAGAAATTTTTAGCATTTAAAAACAAATCAGTATTTATTTCCAAAATTATATCTGTAGGTGTTGGTATATGTTTTAACTGAAAAAACATGATTTTCAACATAAAAAAATAAGAATTAGTACCCTTTGAGATCAAATAATTTTCAAAACCTTTTTTATTTTTGTACATATTAAAATAAATTAAAAATTTTCATTTATTGTTATTTATTAGGAAACTTTAAAATGCGTGATAGAAAAAGCAGGCATCTTCCAGTTAAATATCTTTCTTCGAAAACTGCAATAAATACCTCATTTTAAAAATAAATTGTTAAATACCAGTTTTCAAACATTACTTACATCTTACCTTGAACCGAGTAAATATTTACTCGAGAATAAAAAATAAAAGTTCATCTTATGCAGAAAAGCTTTGGACAGAACTTATTTTAAAAGGTAAGGCCAGAAAACTGAGTGATATATTTAAGTCGTATGTTGAAAACTCGTTTTCACTACAATTAATGCTTGTATTTACTGAGTACGGGTTTTCACTCATAGCCAATAAGCTTGATGATATTGCACTTTCATATAATCATTTTAAAAACATCAGAAAAAAAAAAGATAATCAATATTAATATCAGTATCAAAGGATAATCAACTAAGTCCTTTAGATATTCAGGAACCCCCCGGGGGGCACCTTCAAATGAGGATGAGATGCTTCCGGTATGGTGGTTGGATCTCGCCACCCTGGAGGGAACACTAATAGGTCGGGGATCTAACTCCTCCCATCGATGACGGGACGTACTTCCTACGGGAAGGGTTGTACCGTGGCCGGTGATGGCCCTTAGGACTCAACCACAGTTCCCGCCAATTGCTTTAGCGGCGATCCGGTCATTCAGTTCTATGGTTTAAATCCGTGTGCCTTCGGGCGTGTCGGAGAGTTAGATGGTTGACTTAGATATTCAGGAAAATACAGTTGACCTTCGGATCTCAGATATCGTTTGCTGAGAAGGGGAAAAGTTCGAATTAGATGGCAAGCCGTGGAGAAATATTCTTGATGTAAATACTGCTGTGCTGACATCTCTTAACTTTTTAATATACAAATGTCTAATATTACATGAAGCTTTTTTCAAAGCCACCTTCATGACAGTTAACTGAGATTTTTTACGTTTAAGAAAATGTAGATAATTTCATTCAGAATTGGAGCCTGTATTTATTCTTTAAACTTTCTTCGATAATTAGTGGTTATTTTAATAATAATAACTACCTGTTATCAAATGAAGCATACAAAAAGGAGGATAAAGTTATGTACAACAAAATGACCTCTAACAACAAGATGTTATCATTTGAAACCTCAACATTCAAGATAGTTGACTTCTTCAAAATAACCATCTATAGTGCTCCTGTGAAATGACGCCGTGACAATGATACGTATATTCGAATATTCAACTCAGTCGCTAGCAAAAAATCTGGCATTGTTTTAGTAGAAAGTGTTGAAAAGCAGATTATTTGTAAAAACGCAGAATTTCACGGTGCAACTTCATGTTACAAGTATGTTTATAGCAATGATTCACTACCGCTGTTAATAACATTAAATAGTTCTACCATTTTTCCAGTTTGTACTTTTAACGCACAGGTGCATCCTTTCTTGCCATTTGGCAAGCAAATCTTCTACTTAATCAATTTATTTTTATTCTTAAATCTTGTGTTCGAGAAAGGATAGAATGTAGTGGAGAAATAGCGAATAATATCGTAAACTAATCGTAAAATAAATCTCGCATTAAATGGTGATAAATATTAGTCCTTTTCACAACTCTTACTTACTCCTATCTTTATTTCAATTCTTTCAATCGGCTCCATCGTTAACTAGTGAATGGTTTGGATTCCAGTTAACTAGTTAATGATAGCTTCAGGCGACATTGTTCAGAAATACTGGTACTTCTTTAAGGAAAATCTGTGCATTAATTTCAAGTTAACCCTTTGCACCCGGTTGGTGCCTCTCACTCACTATTCAATACGGTGCATCATTTTGACGTTTTATTATTTTTTTTAATTCTGATTTTTTAAAAATACCTAAAGAATAGTAAGAAAATGTAGATAAATTTTTTGATGAAATTCTGCTTAAAACTATAATAAATACTTTTTTTCATAACAATAAGCAATTTCTTGTGTTAGTTGAATAATTTTGCATCGAATTTCTTTTCCGAGTGCAAAGGGTTAAATTTAAGTTATTATCAAATATGCAGTTATTTTAAAAATGCAATGAAAACAAACAACGCTTTGTTTAATTTACGTTCCTGCAATATACGGCAGAAAAAAATAGTTTTTTCTAAAGTGCAAGAATTTATCCACTAGAGTTTAAAAATTATTTCCTTATTGCTTTTAAATACATACTTTTTTAAATTTTACAAACGTATCTTAATAAAACTGCTGGAAATTTCTTTTTTATTTCATTATCATAATTGATTAACCCTTCCCGGTATTTCTTTTTTTACTTGCAAGAGATTTCCTTTTAGGAATTAGATGCAATGGGATTGATATAGAAATTATTTTAAGCAACGTCATAAAATAACTTACATTTAAAGTACTATTTTTATTGAAGAACTTTCTGTACCCCATTCAACTTTGAAAGATTAAATTACTGTTTTCGTAACGGTATAACTTCAAGAACTCCTATAGAAAGTTTCTCACTTCTTTTTAAAATGACTCAAAGCGATGGAAAGCATCTCAAAACTTTCTTAAGGAAAGCCCATTTAAATGCAACTTAGCACGTTTTGAAAAGAAAAAAGAAAATAATGCGCGCAACTGCGCTTTTCGATCTATGCGCCTCGTTTCAGAAAAGTTGACCCTTCCCCCATAAAACTTTTACCGAAGTTTCGACCAGGTCTATAAACCTAGCAACTCTGTCATATCTCCGTGCCAATCGAAGTTTCGTTGGCGCCTTTTTTTGGCGACACTGACAAATTCGAAAAACTACACGCTACCTCTGCACGCTAGCGCAAAGCCCCTAACCTAGCATGCACAAAAACGTAACTATACATGAAAATATCGCCAGGGACGAAAACGTTTTTCCCCTAACTTCGTGATTTTCCCGCAAATGCGTGATTGGTATCTGTTCCTCCTGTTGAAAAGTATGAACTGACGATGGATAAGGACATGGGGGAGTCGAGTTGTGGAATGACAAGGGTGAAGCGATTTACAGTTGCTATCCACCCAGAAAGAAGGACGGACAGCGAAGGTAAGTTAGGTAGGCTAGGTTGCGGACTTCAAAATTTTTAGGCCAGATTACAATAAAAGGGCAACTTTTAATCATGACAGCTGTTGCGCATTCGTTTATTGAGATAACTAAATTAGGAATTGAAAATTCCGAATTAGTAAGTTTGAAATTTTAACTGAAATAATAAGGAAAGATAACGTATGTGATTAATTTTATATAAACACTATGTATCTTTATTCTGTTACTTAATAAAACGTCAAAATTATTATTATCATTCCACAGGTAATTTAGATTTAGCTCAACAAAACAGCATTTGTAGAATTTGTGTTGGAAAAAAATACCTGAAAGTCTTTAGTCACTAATACTAGAATTAAACGTAGCTAAAACTTTTTGAATTAATATTTCTTACTTATTTATTTTAGGACTTAAAACATTTCAAATAATTTTGATAAATGAAACGATTTTTCCTACAGTCTGCGCTCTTATTTCAGTCATTTGTTCATTATTTCTTTTTCTTTGATTTTTTTTCAAATTATGTTGTTTATTGCGTAAAATTTATTTTCAATATGTTTGGTTATTATAATTGTCATTACAAAATTATAATTGGAAGGTTCAAATTTTGTTGGTATTTCCTTAAAAAGTATTTTATTATGAATATTATTTCCTATTTTAATTGAATATTTCTTTGTTCATAAAATAATATCCTTATAATCATGGAATTTTAATTTTGTTAAATAAAAGCGAATTCCTATTTTCCGCTAATTTAATTTGCTTTCTTTTTGCATTTACAATATCAAAGCACTTTCTCTTAACATTTGCCATGTTTTAGAATTATACAAACTAATTATAATAAAATTCTATGTTTCATTAATATTTCAATTATAAATTAATTTAATTGGTAATTAAATTTAATTAAAAAATTGAGTAAATTGAATTATTATTTGTAAATGTTTTTAATTCAAAATGTTTTAAGATGAAATATTGAAATTCACTGTCTCAAAATATAGTTAATTTCTTTTTCATATCTACTTAATTTAAACGCAATCAATTCCTCATGGATTATATAAGAGATCTTAATATAATTTCATAATGAAATTGATTTGAATATTTCTATGATCGCATAATAAAATCTACAGGCGTTTAAATAATAAATGAATTCATATATATCTAAGATTATATTACGATCAGAAAATTAGATCGTAATTAGAATTTTAAATAGTATTACGTACGCTTTTAAATATTTTCCTATAACCCATAAACATATTAAAACTTTTTTGCACATTCAATGGAATTAAAATTATTTGCGTAACATGTATTATAGGCATAAAAAATTTCGAAAACGTATAATCAGAAGAAATATATAATCCGAAATATAAGTAAAAGCCTAATTAGATATGTTAAGAGTCGCACAAATTATTCATTTAACGAAAAATTACTTTACTTACTACTTACTCTGTAAATACAATTGCAAGATTAAAAGTTTGGCCAAGTTAAAAGTAAAAATATTTTAGATGATTAACCATATTTCGATTTCGGAGCAATTTTGATTCGCTTGTAAATTGTTTTTTATTTTATTATAAATCGCTTATAAATTATTATTGGTTTTAGTGTTTCTTTTTTAATACATGAACATATGTTATTTAATTGAAGTTCCTTTGAAACGCTTATTTTCAGTTGCTTAACAATTTTTGCCAAGAAATAGCAGAATTAAGTATAATATTTTTCTTCTATTAAAGTAGAAAATTTATAAAATATCAAGTAATGCATATAAATTTAAAATATTTATTTTTTAATCGCACAACTTAAATTTATATCGTAGTTGGAAATTTTTATTTCTACTTTTAGGTTTTTGAATTTATCTGAAGTATTTTCTTGAAAAGAAATTTCTTAAATTTAATAGAAAGTAAACATTAATTACTCATAACCAGAAGGCAGGAGATTTAAGAAAATATTTCTCTCATTATTCAAACAAAACGAAATTTATAAGAAATTCTCGATTATCTTCTAATGAAATTTCGCTCCTGATGTCGAAATTAATCATTATTTATCGTTAAAATTTATTATTATTTTTGTTGTTTTAGTTAGAAATTTCATTCTTATTAACTAAATGTCTTTTTAATTTAACATTTTAGAGTTGCACGAATATATAAATTTTCACCAACTTTAAAATTGAATCTTAACTTGAAATAAATGAGTAAAAAGTTAAAATATTTCTAAATGAATCTGATTTATTTCTTGAACCAAATCATATATAGATTTAAAGAATGAAATGTAATTTTTTTTTTTACTTGAACCGAAAATAAAATAAAAATTGGATTTCTAAAACTGTATACTAAGTTTGTTTGTGGTCTTTATGGATGCAGAAAAGATCATTTAATTGATAGTCATTAGAAATAAGGCAAAATGCAATTAAGTTCAACTTCCATGGTTTTCTTTTGTAAAACTTCTGACATTCCTTTGGGAGTAAAACTTCAGACGGTCATTTCTAAAACTCAAATAAAAAATTTCTTCTTTTTTTGCCATTCGTAAGTGAAACAAGATACTTTCTAGTAAGAAAGGCAATTACTAAGAGAAAACTTGGCTTAAAAATTTATACTTCTGTGTCCAATTGGGTATATAAAAAGTGTATCTCTCAGTATGATTAATACTATTTGAAATAGGAGAGTTCGCCAAGTGTATGTAGAAAAGAAATTTCTTACTAATGAGTGGGTTTAACTATCAGCCTAAATTATCGTCTGTAGTCTCCATTATCGAGAATGTATATTGTGCGCCATTAGCTAGTCCGTTGTGTATAGAAAGTGTCAGTCAGTTAAGTCTATAAATTAATCTCTTAAGTAGTGTATGGGATATATAGAGTAACTTAGTATATCTTTGGTATCTTGCTTATAATATGTATAAATTACCTATTAAATCTGGGTGTCTAATACTTAAAGCACACTTTACTTTTAAGAATAGAAGAAGGTAGCTTTTCTAAGTGACTGATTTTATGATAATAATTATTAGAATTTTAAACATTATTTAATATTTAATGAAGACAGCCAAATACAAAATATATTAAATAACACCTAATTTCTTTTTCTACAGGCTGTAGTTTGATTTACGAGTATTATTTTGAAACAGATCTCATAATTTTGAACCATGTTCGGCTGATGTGATGGCATCTCCTTTCCTAACTTCCATACCACACTAGTAGGAAATTTTTTTCCCTTGATAGCAGATATATCATGCACCCAAACACCGCCCAATTTGTAACAAAAACTGGTTTAGTACCGTCCGGTAGAGGAAACTATGTCACCAGATTATCATAGTACTATTACATAGGCTGTTTTTCGACATTACTTTCATGCTCACATGATTCGAAAGATATTGTGATAACCTATAATGTTCTGAAGTCATCTTCCTAGTTGAAGTCATCGTCCTCATGCACCTAGTTGTTAATTCTCAACGTGGAAATAGAAGACAGGATGGTCTTAGTTTTTTGAATATTTTATAACTATCTCGAACTCAAAGATAGTCTTCCTAAAACCTTTGCATCGATTTTTTTGTGTGACAAAACTAAGTGTACGAATATCATATTTTATTTCTCATCAAAGCTGACTGACTTTAATAGAAATCTATTCAAAATGCCTTTCTAAGATCTTAGGATAATTGGTTTTTCAACCCTTTGAGTACATATTTTCTTTTTTAGCATTTGGAGCACAATTTTTTGGCCATTTAAAAGTAGTAGATTTAATGCAAAAATTCAATTATTTCATATTATTCATGATATTGAGATAACTTAGAATATTTAGTATCACAAAAAAAATTGAGACATAAATTCTAAAAAATGCATTAAGTTCTGATGCGTCAAATGTACCTAAAGGGTTTAAAAAGTCCTTGCAATTCCAGAGACATTGTCGATGGTATGTATTAAGCTTTAAACAACAATGTAGTTAAAGACATTCAGAATAATATTTCATTCATAAAGAATGACTTTTATTTGAGATAAAGTTCGTAATATTGAACGAAATTTATTTGACCCCTGATATCTGATTGATTTCTCGTAAGTAAGCGAATCCTTGCTTTACGTATTTTATCTTTTTCTTGATATCTTGTTTTCAAAATAGATTTCGCAACACATGATATTGAATTTGCCGATTGTTTTAAAGTTCCTTCAAAAGTGCTCAAAAATTTTATTTCAAAAATGACTATATACTATATTTTATCGTATTTACATCGAAAAGTAAATCCTTTTTTCTAGAACCTTCTTGAAGTTAATTTCGCATTTGATGTAGCTAGAACATTAACCTTACAAACCATCAGTTTTATGATATCCAACTAGTAATTCCAAATAGAAATCTAATTAATAAATATCTAATTAGCAATTTTTTTATTCATTACAAAATTTATAGTACTTCATCAGGCAGAATAACAAATGAATTTCAAAGGCACATTATTATTCTGTTTAAATGTTTAGTTATGAAATACACTGATGGTATAGGAGCAAACATAAAAAGCCACACAGCGTCCATAGTAATGACGAAGTATCTTACTAAATAGGAGAAAGTCGTTCAAACTTTTTTTCTACATCCAACATTAATTGGAAGCAAGGATGATGTCGGGGGGGGGGGGGGGGGAGTACAAGGACACGTGCCTCTCAGGTATGATATCAGTGGGGAGGGAGGTACAGGGACACGTGCCTCTCAGGGATGATGTGCCCTCTCGTCTTCTGTGCTAAAAATATCTTGTGGAGGAAAGTTGCCATTTTCTTTTCTTCGAGAAGAAAATGGCAACTTTCTTTTGGCAACTTTTCTGTATTTCACCAGAGGAATTTACTGTGATCACATGAGTAGCTGAGTCCTGAACTCCGTTAAACATAAATACTCTGTCACCACAAACATCGGCATTTTTGAAAACAGAAAATATCGTTTCTTTTGTTCAATCTCACCGCAGCAGATCACAAAATTGAAAAATTACACACAATATCGCAACATTAACCACATGCTACCACAGCTTTGATAGATTTTTCTAGAGATAATTCCCATGCTTTACAGTATTTGGAGCAACACTATGGCAGAGTTTACTGAATCTTCTTTCAAAAGTATAGCTTTTGTTCCTCATACAGCTGAAAGTTATGGTTAAATGGAGGAAATAATTATCAAATACTGTTCTGAATCCGGTATTAATCTTTAAATCTTCTGTTGCTCCCAAATGCCATTTTGAGTAAACTTTTATTTGTTTTAAATTCTCGACTGATTTAAGTTAGCAATTCACATAAGCTAATTTTAACTACTTTTGTTGTCATTTATTCTTTTCAAAAATAATATCGAGAAAATTATCAAGAAACGAATGCTTCAAGACAGTGAAGTTTGTCCCCTGCTTTGCGAAGGCTTAGAAAATTTTCCTCCCGGCAACACTAGGATTTCTATTCTTTTTTGGAAATGTAAAATCTCTCATAAAGCTAAAAAACATTGTTTGGATAAAGGCTGAGTTCACTTTAGTTATATATTCATAAGAAAACAAATTTAATCTCCTATGCAATTAACTGCACTTAACAGTGCTGTTCTGCTCGCATTTACTATGTGAATATAATGATCATATCAATTTGATTTGAATGTTATATATTATGTCCAGGAACCTATGTTTTCCATGTTTTCATGGTCCACGGTAGCCTACTGGTAGGTTCTGTACCACGGGGCAGAAGAGTTCCAGATTTGAAACGGGTTCCACTAAAGGCACGTCGTATATACGGCCTGGTGCGCATTAAATCTGACATCATAGACCAAACCCCTTCCCTTAGATATGATGCGGAAGCTTGGAGAGAGGGAGCCAGCTGAAATACCCTCCTTATCATCTGACTGGAGTTCAGAATTACAAGGTCCATCCCAAAATAGTCCTAGTGTTGTTTTCAAATTGAATATTAATTTAATTACCTGATTTCAGAAAAATATGTTTTGAGATGATTTAAAATTGATTTTGATGCAATACGCTTTATGTAATTAAAACCAATATAATAGATATCGAAATATGAATCTTGTCTAAAATTAAAAAAAAAATGAACTAAAGCGTTTTTGAAACGTTACATCCTTTATATTTTCCGATAGGGCGAAAATATGCTAATTGAAGATTGCAAATATGTTTTTTAAAATTTTTGCACAATATATCACACTTATTGTTTGATCGGCGTAATCTAAAACACGCACATTTCACTCAATTATGAATTAATAGTGGAAATCACTGATGATAAATCTTTCTTTCATACTGTAATCTTTCTATAACATTAGACAATTATTCATTTTTGGGGCGATGCTGTCTTATGTGAGTTTCTTTATTAGCCTTATTCATCTAAATACAGTCTTTTTTTGGCCCATTTATTTTCTATTCAGTTGGTTATTTATTGATATCTAGAGAATAAATGTAATGCAAGCAAAATTAACAAAAGAACTATTACAAAATATAATTTTATGCCAATGCTTTGTTTTCCTTTTATAAATGTATTCATTCGAAAGTTCAAGAGTATTCACAGCTCCTTGACTATTGCTGTAATCTAATTATTTCTGAGGGTTATTGATCTGTTACTAACTCATGTGTCATGATATATTGTTCATAAAAAATATATATTCTTGCAGTTTTTCATCTAATTCACAACAGTAGTATCTGTAAAGTAAAAATTTGAGCTAAGTATATCTGTTATTTATTTATCATTTGACTAGGAGTTTCGGTTTAGTTTTTCGCATCATGCCAACAATAGTAATATTTTGTTTTTCAAAAAGTTGGCCTAGTTTGTAAGAAGGGGACTTTATGCATGTATCATTGCGCTCTCTAAATTTGTGTGTTAGATTACTTACAACTCGCATGCGTGGATTTTTTTACTTGTGTATCCTCAGTTTTTTAACAACATAAGTATATATAAGACAAATGAAATTTTATTATCTCATAAAGACAATATTTGAATTCCACATATTGATAGTTTATTTGACATAGCCGGTGAATAATATATGAAAAATACTAATTTTTAGTCTACTGTAACATTTTTATGTAGATAAAAAGACGTTTTCTCTGAATTTCCAGTCATTTTTCCGAAATTTTCCCAAACTGGTAAAAGTTTCACTATGCGATTTCTTTGTTGACAAAATAATTCATCCTCAAAGCGAATACTTTCTAGCAAATTTATTCTTTTTAGTTGAATTAGTAACATAGAATTCAAAATCTAAAGTACGGTTAAGAAAACTTAGCATGGAGTTATTGACCCGAACAAGACATTCATACAATTTGAAAAAAAAATGTAGAAAATACATAAAGAAAATCCTTTTCACAGAAATAGCAGTGCCCTTTCCAACAAATTCACAAAATGCCCTTAAAATAACTTCATACCGTCGTTTTTCAAAAGTAATTCAAAAACGTTTCGGGTAATATAGACCCGAAGAGAACAACAAGCTTAAACTTGAAATCTGCGAGAAGTAACTATACACACCTGAATTTTTATTAATATCAGTATAGAAGTGCTAATTTCGAAACAATGAATAAAATTGCTCCGATTGTTGTGTTTGAAATATAGGATGCCCACTAAAATCCTGAGTAACCTCCTCTCAATTTTAGGTTGACGATAACTATAGTCATAAAAGTGGTGTCTAATCTTAGAAATGCGACTATACACTATGCCATGAGACAGTCATTGCCTTATCTAGTCGTAAAATTTTGAGTTAATGGTCTTATCTTGTAGGAAAGACGGGAATAAATTTATGGAGCATCAACGAATTAGAATGAAAAGTTATAAAAAAGGGCAACTTTGTATAAAATGATACAAAATCTAAAAAAAAGATATTTCAGTACATTCCAATAAATCAGAAAATAAACACTCCACTTCAATATTTAATTTTCTCGAAAGAAATGTAAATCGATAAGGATTGCTACAAATCCTTGCAATTATCAATTGACCTCTGACACTTTCTATGCTTTCACTCTCGACTCTCTTTCTCTGGATCCAGTTAAATATTTAACCTCATGAATGCTGCAATGGATATTTCTATTTATTACATCACCGAATCCTCAAACACAAACCGTAGCCATACCAAATAAACATGTGCTTCCGATTCAACCCCGACCTTTCTTTAATCCTTTTCACGCTTCAGCACACAGCGGGAGAGATTTATCGTCTTCTCTACCGATACCTTTTTTCGTGGATGGTTGGGTTGAAGATCTCAGCCTCGCTTCACCCGAGGCTGCAAAGGGTATTTAAAAGGACTTATTTGCAGTTAGGGTTTGGGTATTTCAGCTGCTTCTCAAAAGAGGTTCCCCAACTTCAAATATTTATAAATCTATTTCCATTTCCGATATTGATTCATATCTGCTGTTGGTCCAAAGTAAAGTGAAATAAAATGAAAATCGATAAAATCCATCTCTTAAATCGTATTTGAACTTTTGGAATCGAAGAAATATATTTGGAGTTAATCTGGCTCCTAATCTCGAAGTGCTGAGATAATCTGAATGTAAGGTAAATGTGTGCTGAAATAATCGGTAAGTCCTATGAAGCTGATGTTCATAATAATTGATTTTTATATTGATTGATTGTAAAATTCAACACTGGTGCTCATGGTAAGCAGATATTCTCCTATGTTTAATTTAGTTTAGTTTCATGGATAACCAATTTTGAAACTATACTGGACAAAGTTAATAATTTTCAATTATTTCAGATGAAGAAAACCAAATACGAGTTGACTTTCTTCCACAAATTTTCACACTAAACCATCGGCAATTTGCAATTGGGAAGTTATTTAGTTAGCTTTATAGAAAAGGGATGAATCTCTCTAGATTTTATAGATAATTATAATATTGCGTTTGTGGTTGCAGTAATGCCGAAAATCTTTTAGATTATATCCGATTTAATATAAATATAAAGGAAAAACTTTCAATGTACTAATTTTAGTCTAATATTTCACTTGAGCCTTTTGTGATAGAAAAAGTAAGCCCGAATAATTCTTGCTTATACAATAGGTGCCTAAAAATATTCAATTAGATCAGAAGACACTTTAAAAAAATGAATTATGAAAAGTCTTTATAATCTCTAATAACTGAAATGGCTTTCAAAGACCATAATTAGAAGAATATAAGTACCATATTACCATCAGTGTTTGGAAGAAACTGCTTTCTTAATGAAATTTTATCAAATATTTGAATATTAAGAAAATATCCTAATTACAAAAACAAAGGACGTATTTAATTTTCGTTTTATATGTAGACTTCTCAAACTATCTAGAACGTTATCTGGCCACAAGATTAAAATTATCATTATAAATAAATAATTTATAAATACATAAAATTAAAATTGATTTTTATTTTGCGAAATTGACTATAAAACATAACTAAATGATTCTAATAAAACCTGAGATCGATTACATCCTTAATAGCTTGTGACACGTGTATAGCAAATTTCATTAAATTTAATGATATTGATTTCTAGTAATCACGTTTTTCGTGAACTAATCAGGGTGAAATATTCATTCCTGAAGAAAAAACGCATTTAAAAATATACTTGCACATTGCTTCATATAAATACTTTCAAAACAACTTAAAATTTTCCGATGCTATAGGTTCATCTTTCATCCGCCTATATTTCAATTTTTCTCTTTTTTCTGATCTTTCTTCTGCTGTTTTTCCATTTTGCTGTTAAGAGTTTGTGGTATTTCTATTTTTCAATATATTCATTGTCAAATAATGCCTATTCTTATGCAACATCATTTCCATAATCAATATTATTACATTCAATATTGATAATAATTTATTAAACTTCATATCAGTAATATAGGCACATAAGCAATGCGTTTGGTACTTAACACGTGTCTCTTTTGGTGGAAGTTGTCGAAGAAATTCATTGAAACATTCGAAATATTTGCCATGCCTGTATTAAGATTTTGATCACATGAAATCATATAACATGGTTTTGTAATATTTGTTACCTGGCATTGCAGAAGTTTTTTCAAATTAAATGATTCTTAAAGCGAATGAAACACTATGTTCTAAATAGCAGCAGTGAAAAAAAGGCAACTATTAAAGTAGACTGCCTTTTACGCAAATGACCTATATTGCTACTAATAGTGATTCCACAGTAATTCTGCAGTCAATTAATCCAATTACCAGTCAATATTCCTTTGCCACCAAGCTCAGTTTGCTTTGTGGATTTCTCAGCTGTGAAAATTTGCCTCAATTCTTTTCTGAACATGTTCTGAGCACTCGTCTTTAGATATAGAATTCCACAAATGCCTTCCACAGAACATAAATCTATCAATCTCTATCACCATTAAACTATGTGCCTCCAAATATGTAAATTTTTGGACATGTTCCAAGCACTCATATTTGGATGTCAAATTCCATAAATGCGTTTCATAGAACAGAAGACTATGTCTCTATCTCCATGAAAGTCTGTGAATCGCAACATTTCGGTTTCATTTCATCAAAATCATGCTGGAGAATGAATTTTTATGGGGACTTCTGAGAAATTTCTTATTTGGCAATGCAGATTTGGATTGCCATAATCTATGGTTCTGATAGAGATCATAATTTTTCCAGTTTCGACAGTAATTACATTTAATGAAGAAAATCCATGACACTGCATGATAAACAGAAACTCAACAGTTTGATTCATTTTCAGAACTTATTAACTCTCTTATTTCTCTTGCAGCAGAGTTTATTTACTCTTTTTACAAGAGAAGCAGCAGAACTCAGAAGCTTCATTTTTGTGAGCAGAATGCGAGTTTAAAAGTGAGAGTTAATCTCGGCACAAAGCGTGTTTCCTATTGAAAACCTCTTTCAATCTATCTCAAACTCTAAACAAAACCGAATGTTTGTTTCATTCAACTTATTAATTCCCTGGAGGAAAAAAATGTTATCACAAAAACAAAATAACTACAGTAAAGAGAAAAAAAATTGAAACAAATCCAAAATTCGAATCTCCCAGAAGAAGGAAATTTCTTTCGTTACACTGTGGGTAAGATAAAAGGAAAAATTAACCTACTAAAACGCGAAAATCAGTTAGTCTGTTTCCAAATAAAATTTCTGGTTTATTGCTTTGTTCGTATGTAAATTTGATACATTGTTGCAGCTTTATAGAACTTGGAATCGTTGTTCACAGGTCAAAGTGACTGAAATAGAAGCATTTTGGTTCACATGAAATTCCCTTTTATGAGAGCGAAATGACTGGCGTTATCAAATATTTTTTTAAAAAAGCAAATTCAGGCTTAAGTTAAAACATTTAAAGCAATGAAAACAGAGTAATAGGTAGTAAGAAACCTAAAAAAATGATGAAATGGTAAATAAGGAGCACAAAACTTTGGTTGGGATTGCTATTTCCAATCGTTTTGAACAGAAATGCTGAAAATAATTATAAGAAAATCGTGGCTGGAAGGACAAAGTTAAATATAACAATTTTAAGAATGATTTAGGGAGAATTTGATAAAAAAAATGGGATAAATTTTTCATATCTGGTTTAATTTAGGTTATATGTTATTATATGTTGTGTATTATTAAAAAAGCTCTATCTGTAATTCTATTTTAGGTAGAATAAAAACTTAGAATATTTTAGGATATTAAAAGTTAGGGATATTTTTGTATTGTAAACATTCGGAATTTGTTATTGAGAAGTACCTTTTCAACCTTGTCAAATACTTTTGTATAGGAATTTTTTTTTACCATAAACTTCTTTAAAAAATATTTCAGGAATAATTGTTTTATACTTATAACAAAACAAGTATTCCAAGATATACGTTCACATTTTACTTAATTTATTAAAAATTATTTTTGAAAACTTTTATTAATGTACTGAAAAGTAGATTTTTTTATGTTAATTATTTTCTAATTTTAAGTATAGTATTTATAATTCATTACTACAAATATTATGGAATCTAGAAATCCCTTTTATTCTCAGATGACATTAGATGAATAAAATCAAAATGAAATTAACTAATTGATTGACTAATAGTTTAGCCCTGAAAATATTAAAATAATGAATTGTCATTGACAACACACAAGTATAATTTTTTTCAAAAAATTAATAATATATGAGGTGAATAAAAAGTCATTTGCAAAATTCACTTTTTATATTAAATATTTTATATTTTATGTTAAATAAAAGTGTGTAATAACTAAACTTCTCACCGCTCAGTGTGAAATTATTAATATGAGTGCGTATAATGAGTTAATAAAATAAGATGAATTTTGATTATCTATATTATTTGATAGCTTTAATCCTTTAACGATCAATTAATCATTTAGTTTCAGGCAGTTTAACTTTTTAAATACTATTTTAAGAAAATCCAAATAGCACTGTTGTATACGTCAATTTGTGTACTTAGTGTTTATTTTCATCATTTGAACAAATTTGCTAAAAAAAAAATCGCATGGGAAAAAGTGAGGAAAATGCGATGAGAAAAGTGGATTCAGCCATTTGGTTATTTTAAAAAATTAGCTGGTCTATCGAGTTTTGATTTCTGATTCGAAATAATGTTTAGAACTGTACCAATAAGAATTTTTTTATATAGTTTCCAGTTTTTTTTCATATATATATATATATATATATTTATTTCTGATAGATTTTCTTTTAATTTAATGTTTCCTTAACTCACAACATATTTTTAGCATTCGAATTCAAATAAACGGTTTAATGTATGAAATAAAATCTTATAATCGATTTCTAAGAAAAAATAAAGAATTATATAACTTTCCTTTTACTCACAACTCTAACAACAAATGGGAGTAAAATACAATATTCCTATACTTGCGAAGGATTTCCTTCATTTTACTTACAAAGCCATGTATGCCCAAAGCTCATACAAAATGTAATCGCAAAAGTACAATGTTATTAAAGGCAAGGAAGCAATATTTGGACAATGGGATGCTAAGCTGTTAGTGCAATTATCTTGATTAAATCATATCGATTTTACTGTAATAAAAAATGAAGTTATATTATGCTGCGACAAAAATGATGCGATTTTTTTTTGCTGGAGATTTTAGTGAAAGTTTCATTGTGTGTTAAAAAGAAGTTATTTTATCTAGAAAGATATTTTTCTATCTTTCAATCTCAAATATGAAATCTTTTATAACATCATACCGTATTGAAAAAATAAAGAAATTATGTAAACGGACGATCAAAATACGTCTAATAATTTTGATTTAGATTTTTTTTAGATCAATTTTTAAAATAACAAAATTTTCGAATAATGAATAAAATTTCTTCAAGATCTATTGCGACTTCTTATTCTTTTTTTTTCTTTTTGGATTATCACAGATCACTCCAAGTATAATTAATAAAGAGAAAAGGTCATAGTGTTAGAGAAAATTCTTTTCGAACGCTTCTATTAAACTTAAAAGAAGCTTATTAAATGCACTGTGGACTAGAACCTTAATTTAGTAGTGAAGAAGATTAAAAAAATACTTCAAAATGATTGCATTTAAATATAAATATTGATTATGTTTAATCTCTTCGCTTACGAATTTATTTAACCTCCTAATTAGATGACATCCTATTTCGGACATTTATTATTATCCCAATCCCTATTATAACATAAACGATGCTTGAAATATTGAAGTTTTAAACGTGATTTTTGTGTTTTAAATGCAGTAATATAATACTTTATAACACTTAATTTAGAATCAAATGCAAAAAAATTCAATAACTCGAAGCACATGTCAGACAACATCTATAGCGTAAGAGTTAAAATTCAAAATTATTTTATGGAAGTAATTTTGAAATTATTTCCATTTTACTTTTTTAATTATTTTTTTTAACGAAATAAACGTTTCCTGGAGTATGCGCAAAAGCACGGAGGCAGTTCCAAATCCGGTAATGGACAGTACATCAACTGATAGTATCTGAACAATAATGTGTTTAAATCTACAAAAATTACGGACTTATGAACGATAATCGGAAAAATAAACTATAGAACGCAAAAGTTTCGTGGCTTTAATGGATCTTACGCATAATTTGGATTCGGTAGTTTTTTAAAAAAACTGTTTTTTCCAAAAGACTAAAGGAAAGAATTATTAGAAGACAAAAACTGAAATAAAGAAGAAAAACAAGTAATTGTATGAGATCTAACATCAACGGGCTTCTATTATTTATACGACAGTACGGTCAAGTTCCATTGAAAGATAATAACTGTCTTTAGCGTTGTTTATTATCTATTTTTTTGGCAAACACGCTATCCACAGCAGCAACCATGTCGCAAGAAAGACATTTCATAATTTTCCTCCTTTCTACATCCATTTACCTGAGTGAATGTCCTGTCATTATCCGGCTATTATCTGCCGATATAATTCGAGTCGGTTGTTTCAGGTTGTTTGCCAATACTTCAATCTAAAGGTATAGTTATTCCTAAAACTCCATTTGAAATTCTTCCACCAGGACAAAAGAGCTACCGTAAGCTATAAATTTTTAAATCGAAATCTATATTTCTGCGAATAAGCTCCACATTTCGAATCCGTTCAAATATCGAATGGTCAATATTCTTATTACCCCCTGACCATTTCTCTTGCCCTCTTCCCTATTCAATTGCTTGGAAAGGACTAGTAGGGTCGGAGAAGTAGATTATCATCTAGTACATTCGATTCCAATCCATAAGTTCCATAAGTTCTTTTGCTGATTGTGCGAAATGCCACTGCTGCCAAAGCACCTCCTTAAGCGAACTTAATATAAGAGATGATTTTCACTCTCGCTTAACACCTGCGTTCTTTCTTTTTTCTCAATATATATTATATACTATATTATAGTAGTATATTTCTGGGTTTTGTGTGTATATATCTGTGTAATATGCAATTGTAATTAGTTTTCTATAAATAATTTCCTATATTTTAAGTATCTTAAATTATTTACATATAAAACTAGAATCAGGTAGATATTATAATTATAAAAAGGAGCTTCCAAACAACACTTTTCTTCTGAAATAAAATAACAATTACATTACGAGATTCATTCTGCTGCCTGAATCGTAAACACTTTTAAGAATAATTTAACATTCTCCAGTACTTCTGAGATAATGAATATTCTCAAATCAAACAAAAACTCAATAAGAAATTTTTTTCGTCATCAGTGAAAAGTCAAGATGAAACATTTTGCAACTGATATCAGTGTTACGGATTATTTGAAAGCTGAATTCTCAGTTATGTGATATATTTGTTGTTACATATTGCATTTCAAG
Organism: Argiope aurantia; assembly: GCA_026543865.1. Taxonomy (NCBI): domain Eukaryota; kingdom Metazoa; phylum Arthropoda; class Arachnida; order Araneae; family Araneidae; genus Argiope; species Argiope aurantia. The sequence continues at coordinate 19,126 of JAPMOR010015117.1, read as the reverse complement.
AACAGAAAGAACAAATAACTTCGTTTCCTAAGATGTTTCTTTTAACTTTTAAAACTATGATATTTAAATGTATGATCTTTGCCATGAAAATAAGATCTCAATAGTAAAACCTTTTGAATAGAAATATGATTTTTGGTTTAATGTTAATAATTAAGATGAGTGTTGCATTGATTTATTTTTTATTAGAAGTGATAATTGAATTAAACAGCCCAACTGTTTTAATTTCAAACCTATTCTCGAGGCCGCGGTGGCCTGGTGGTAAGGTTTCGGCTTCGGAACCGGAGGGTTTCAGGTTCGAGACCCGATTCCACCGAAGAACCGTCGTGTAAGGGGGTCTGTTGCACGTTAAATCCGTCCTGACCAAACGTCCTCCCGCTGGTGTGGTGTGGAGAGGGGGGTGCCAGCTCAGGTGGCATCCTCGTCATCTGACCGCGGTTCTAAATTACGAGGTTCATCCCAAAATAGCCCAAGTGTTGCTTCAAACGGGACGTTAATATAACTAAACTAAACTAATCTAATCAAACCTATTCCCAGGTATCAAATTATGTGTATTAAGTACAGGATGATCGGTAAAACCCTTTTAAGCTCTTTAAATTCAAAATGGCCTTTCGTATATCCTGATAAATAACTTGTAATTATAGTAAAGTGACTATGCTGAATTTATTGAAGCAAGTTACAGCGCCCCTAGCAGCAAAATAAGGAAATTACAGAAATAACTAAAAAAAATAAAGGATTTCAACCAAAAATTCCAGTGAAAGAATATGCCCTATACCTTAATAAAAACATAGATAAATATCCCAGGGTGTTATTTGTAAAATTGGCAGAGGTATTCGCGATTAAAATCATGAGCTTTCCGTGACTCGAAAAAGGGTTAAGTCACAAGTTTAAAATGTATCCTCCGATTCCCCCCCCCCCAAGTGCGCTTTTCAGATTTTATTATTATTGCTTACTTTCTTCTTTGCTTAAATTTCACTTCGCTGTTGCTTAGCTCAGAAAAACTGTGTGATAATACAGGAGCATACATCCCCTTTGAGTGTGTGTGTGTGCGCGCTCTCTTTTCAGCATGTCTGAGTTACATCCTGTTGGCGAATCTTGCATTCTATCTAGTATCATAAATTTTCAGTAGGGTTTAAGTCTGGTGATTGTGGAGGAGAACGTAGCTGATTTTTGATATTGTATAGCAGCTATAGCTTCACATTTTGAGGAGTGCTTTAGGATTACTGTCCTGTAAAAGCCAAAAATCAACTCCCAAGTTCAAATACTGCGGGCTCAATTTCAAATTTTCTTTTTAAATTTTTATACAACGCATATCATTTAACGTTGAATACACAAAGGTTAGATGACTGACGCCGCTAGCTGATAAACACTCCCAAACTATTATTCCTCCTCCAATGTGCTTAACTGTAGGAACAAATTTATGCTCCACAAACGCCGTGCTTTGTTTTCTTCATTCCAGCTTGCACCCTTTAATGCCTAAGACACAGAAGTTTCGTCAGAGAAAAGAGCTTTATCTTAGATTGTGGAGGCTTAGCAACATATTCATTTTCAAAATCTAAACGCTTTTGCTTATTGACAAGGGATATGTGAATTTCTACTAACTAGCGAAAATCAAACTTTTTCAAAATTTTTCGTAGGTTGTCTTTATGAAGAATTTTTTCAAACTTCGCCCTAAACCCATTTGCAATTTAAAATGTAGCAAACTTAGGGCTTAAACGCATGACTTAGAGATATATTTCCTTTCAAAGGCAGTCAACTTAGATGGATATGTGTGTTTCGTGGCTTTGAGATAACAGGCACTTATTGCACTTATTAATAAATTCTTTGAACAAAGAAATGGGTTCTTCCAACAATGTTGCCAATTTCTCGAAAAGCTTTGCCTTCGTTCCTTAGTTTAAAAATAATTTTCCTTTTCTCAGGAGTAATATCTTTACATTTCAAACCTATTCCGACTCAATTTATCTTCCAAAATCCCCGAAAACGCGTTATTTTAAATTTATTTATTTGCACTTGGTGTTTGTACGAATACGGATGTTTAACTTGCGATTGTCCTTTAATCAACGTGTTGGTAAACTTTCTCGTAATTATTAATTTTAATTATTCTTGCCCCTTTTAAGTTTAATTAATTTAAAATTAATGAGTGTTATTTTCTGGAATTGTCATTAAATCATAATGAACTGTATAAGAAATAAAATAAATAAAGAAGACATTAACAACATATGTTTTTATTTTTCATTATGGAATATTTGCGATGTCCTGGCGATTTTCTGGCAATTGTAAATTTCAAACTCATTGAGATTACCAGCAAGGGGTTGTCTCTCAAAACCTTTCTTGCATACTCTCTAATGAACATTTCATGCCGGAGAAAGCCTTGAATGACATTGGTGTACAATAGTTACGAAATGTGAACTTTTAGCTTGAATTTAGAATTTTTACTGAATCTATAGTGTGATCCTTGGCGAGTTATTAGGCGATTAATCCCTGGCATGCGTTAATAGTATTCTAAAATTAAATTTGGCTTTAGACACGTTTTTCTCAACCGACTTTTTTCGCAAAACTGCAATTGTAATCGCAAAATCCCATACCAAATTTGATATTTTTAGACCACTGCGTTTTTGAGTTACCGCGTTTACATGTATCTGAAAGTACCAACCAATAGACAGTCAACTCGTTGTTGGATCAAAATTTAACAGGTATCTACACTATAGATGTATACGTTTCAAACAAATGACTGAAGAAAAAGTTATCTTCCATCTTCATACTAGACCTACCAAAACAGTCATTTTGAGGTTTTTCAAATTTTACGCTTAAAAAGTTTGATATAATTTATGTAATTTTTTAGAAATTTATGGCGAATTTAATGAAATATAAGAACAATTATATATTCAATTTCCCACAGCGATTTTAACTTCCATAATCAATATGACCTATACTTGCTTATACCAAGATCCGTCAAAATGACGGCTTTATCAATTTCAAAGTTTATAATATTTTATGAATCGTCTATGAATTGATGGAAAACAATACATATTTACCTTCATTTATACATCGCTTTCAGATATTACCTGGAAAAATTTGAATTACATTTTTCATATGAAATTATATTGATTGATCCGAAGTTTTCGGCAGCCGTTATAATGGGATATAATTTATTCCGATTATGATTTAGTTTAGAATTAAAAGATTTAACTTGATATCCTATGAAGGCAAATACTAACTGTTTTTCTTGGTTTTTTTATTATTAATTAATTATTATATCAAGTGTTGTTTTTGTTAAATTATATTCTTTTATTTACATAAACTAAGTCAACAGTTACATTGAAAACCATGATGATAAAACATCCGTCAATTTGACGGGTTTGGTAAAACTAGGTATATATTTAACATCGGTAGTTCTAGTGTTAAATTGAAATTAGATTTTCGATAATTATAAAAATTTTAAATTCCATCATGTTTAATTATTTTAGGAATATCTAGAACTATCATTGATACATAATAGAGATTAAAATACATTAAATGAATAACAGTATTATTTACTACCTTCCAATATTATTTAATGAATTTCTCTTAAAAAATATTATATTCTTGTCTAGTTCAAAAATGCTTTATAGAATCCTTAACTTTAAGGCGATACTTTCATTCATACTGTCAAAATAGGGTTATGAAACCACTTTAAAATGTCTGAAATGTCTTAAATGCCAGTATATAAATTATAAAAGCCTCAGACTAAAATTCTTAACTATTTAATCTTCCCATTGTCTGAAAGCCGATTTTCCGATGTTGCGGTTTTCCGTGTCAATTTCTTGAAGTTCTCCTTAAGGAATGGATCAATAGTCTGGATACCACTATTCATCGCGAGGTTTTGTATTCTCTAACAATAGATTCTTTTTTATAACGTTATATCGATACAGAGCTGGGACATGTAGACTCAAAAAAGTTTATTCCGATAAAAGCATTTGCTTGAAGAATTATCCAATTTAGGTTGGGGATAATTGAAACCAGAATCACTATAACTTTGTTAAAATTTACTTCTTATTTATCTTTACGTGGTAGAGGTTTATATTAAAAAAATAGTTTTGTGTTTTATTCTGGAAATTGAAGTCTTGGTTTTTAAATAACCCAAAGATATTTCACACAACAGTGAATCTTTTATCTTTAGCACTCAGAAAACTAATCCAATGTATAATTATTCTTCTAATACAAGGATTTATTTATTGTTCAGAAAAAAAAAATGTATATTTGCTTTAAGTCCCATTTTCCCGAAATGTTAATCTATATCTTCATATCACTCTGCAATTCTTTTTAACAATACATTTTTTTAAAAATTCCTCTTGGCAAGTTGGAAGGCAAAGGTAGATAACTTCACATCTAAGTTACTATCTGACAACAGGAATTTTTGATGTTAGAAACGGTCAAAATTAAGTCGTGAAATTCACTTTTCAGCCCCTGACTTCTAAAATATTGCAGTCATCGAAAAACTTTAAATACAAAAATGGGTCGTTTTAATGAGTCGCTAATTTGATTTATTTTTCTATCTTCAATATTAAGAAAGTTACAGCGAAATGAAAATTTCAACTCCCCACCATTTCCGCCTCTTTTGAGCTAGATGTGCCATTTACAAAATTTTCCGAGATTTTGCATTTCTAACAACAAGTTCCAAGTCGGTCAAAATCCAAATAAAATTACTCTAGTTATCTTGTTTACAAGATAACTAACATGGGCAAAATGTTATACGCTTATATATAGTATATAAACTTTTGTAAGAAGGATGGTTTTAGATTCTACGAACCATGAGCGGTGAAGATGAGAAGAAATTTTCAATAAGTCTTGTCATGAGAACCATTGCAATAATTAGTCTACAGATAGGAATTTACCTAAAATAAATAAAGTATCAGAATGATGAAAACCGTCTTGAATGGGGCCTGAAAGGAACAATCCGACTGAAAATGGTTAAAATATCTTTTTACTTATGAGTACGGAATGCAAAATCTAAATATTTTTTCTAGGATCTAAAATGTGACCCTGTAATGATTTTTTTTTCTAAAAATATACAAAGATTAAACATGTATATAAAAAAAGATTTAACTACAGAAAAAAAAAATCGTCAATGGTTTAAGATTTTCACTTTCGAATTTAATTTTTTGGGTTTGCTACAGAAATGAAGTTATAAAAATAATTTTGTGATAAATTTCGGTTAATTAGAATAAACAATAGACAATGAAAAAAGCAAAATTAAGGCTTAGTAATATTAAATTGAAATGATTTCCACTGGGAAAGGAACTCTCGCTTATGGAGTGAAAAAAAAAACGATGCCATTAATAAGCGAAAAGCATTTACTCGCCAATAAAAGAGTTCTTAAAAAACGCTTCATTAGTGTACAAAAAGTTTTTCACCCCTTAATGGCATCAATTTTTTTTTTGGAAATCTAATTAGATAAAAACGTTTGGTTTCGAAAGATGTTGTCGTATTGATTCCATTAATGGTCCATGGAACACTTGAGATTCTTATGTATTCTAAGTTATTTAAGTATCGAATTCTAGCATCTGTAAATGACTTAATTTTAGCTTTTTACTTGAAAAATATGGTAATTCGATGTAGAAATGACACTCGGGTTAAGGGGGAAAATGGGCATCAAAATAAAAATGCCAATAAAAAATTATGCATTTTAGAATTTTGCTTTTAAGATATGAATATTTGAGATTTTTCTTTTGTATGATATTCATTGTTGTGAAATTTCTTTAGAATATTCATATCAACTTCGCAAGGTATTGATTTATTTTATATATAGATTATTTACTTAGAAAATTTTATTTTTTTAGCACAAAATTAAATTCTTTTTAGAAACTTTATTATCATTATTTCTACTTTTTAATCTTTATTTAATAACTCATTAATATATATTTTATGGAATTTTTCATTTTTTTTTTTTGAAATTTCGTACCAGATGGCACCATGCCTAAAAATAAAAATCCAATTAAAATAAATCAGTTAACTGAAAATTAAGTTTTAATTTTTTTAAATATTGTGTTGTTATTGCGGACACATCAATGTATAAAGTTTGAAATCGAATGCTGTAAATTGTAACGGATGAATCGATTATAAAATTGCATTTTTCCAAGCATGGAACAAATCAAGTGAAACTAAAATTTATAATTATAAAAATTGATAATCCTGATTCTGCCAAAAGGCGATTGAAGCCTTCGGATTACCTAGACTTGGAGCTCAATGGGTCTTTTTTCTCGTTAAATCTACCTTGGAACATTTTTCATGCTGGTATGGTATGGAGAGTAGATTACCGAATTCGGTACATTCTTCGTCTTCATTATATGATCGAAAGGTTTCGATGCTCCTTTCTAGTAGTCTCCATAACCCTGCAAAATAGGATGTTAATTTAATTGAAATTAATCAATCACGAAAAGTTAAGACAAAAGTGAAGTGAGCTTCATAAAAAATAAAACTCCGAAAGTTGATGAACGATATGTTTTCTAAAACTTGCCATTAAATGAATGGAAATAAGGAAAATAAACATCTGTTTAGACAGAACTTTCGGTAACAAATATATTAAATGAAAGTATATTTACCACTTATTATTAAAATAAAGTGGTATTTTCATTGAAACCAGAGAAAATTGGATGCCTTGTTTTCAGAATTTAGGAACGATTTGTAGCAATGATATCTAGCCTTCAATTTTATCTCCGAATATATAGTGGATGAGGCTTTGTATCTGTTTCGAGGAAATAGTAAGTAAAGGGGTAAATGGAAATGGATTCTGAAATTTCTAATGCACTCGCAGAATGTCGAAAGATTCTGGGACTGTCGATAGAAAATTCATTTTCAAGAAGACCAAACATAAATAGGCCACGCGTTACAAGTCCTTCAGATGGTAGGTCTGAGGAGAGAGGTGCATTACTTAGCCTCTGCTTGCTTCATTTAGCAAAATTGAATTTTATGAACACGAAAACATTTTCAGAATAAAAGGTTTTATGGAAGAAATTATTTTTTTTGTCTTTAAGCGATGATATAGCAGTTCCCTTTTACGTTGGACGAAAGAGTATATTAAATGGATCGGACAAGAAATGCATTTTTGTGCACATCACACATAAAATCCAGATTTACACTGGAGAGGTGTTTAGATTGTGTGTTGAATTGAAGAGAAAAACGTACCAGATGCTATCAGAAGATAAAACAGTAAAGCATAATCAAAATAAAAGGAAATAATTTTAAAACAATTTTAATAGTGCACTAAATGTAGAGATTTGGTTTATCAAAAATCGGCAGGCCAAATCACAAAAGTGCGAGGCGCTGAAGACAATATGATAAGAAACAGTCATGATAAATATAAAATAGCATCAAAAATTAAAATAAATTATGAATGTGGTAAAAATTCCAATTTAGAATAGAGTATTCACATCAACATGATCACGCCTTTTTTGAACTTCTAGGTTTTAAAAATTAAATTTAGTAAAAGTGTACTTTTAAAAAGTTTCATATTTTTCGATTAAGTTTAAGACAACATGCATAAATTAAGAATCTGTGTAAATCGACCAATCTGATTTTAAAAAAAAAATTCAGATGACATAAGGCAGAATAATTTCTACTAGACAACTAGTAATTGCCTTTTCGGACAAGGCCACCAATTATAGGTTCACATACTTGATAATCAACGAGTTAAAATGATCAATCTTTCTATTTCTTCTTAGAATAATGTTTTGATATTATAAAATAGACGTTTATATTCAAAACGTAAAAATGAAACATAAACGTAAGAGAAAAACCTAATTTAGTTGATCCATAGTAGCTTCATTTTTATACATACAAATGGAAACCAGTGGAAGTGATTGACCAGAACTCCCTAACTCCCTTTCTCCCATACTCCCTAATGAAGATATTACATCCTATCATAAAAATTGTGGACTTAGGGAGACCATGTACGCGAAGAGCGTTTGGAATTTTTACTTTTAAAGTCCCCCACATGAACGTTTCGAGTAAACATTTTGGATTTTAATTTTAATGCTCTGATTGAAACTTAAATTTGACGTGTAACCGTAAATTTAATAGATGAATCGCATGTTAAATTTCTTTTATCTAATTGTTTCGTTTTTGAGTTGGTTATATGCATGCAAATGTTCATTCCAACAAATAGCCAAGCTTCGGCGAATCATTGACCATTGGCGAATTAGATTCAAAATTTGATAAGTACCCACACTTTGGATGCTAAAATTGTGCATTGAATTTTATCTGTCTAGCTCTTTGTTTTGTAGTTATCGTGTTCGCTTTTTTTGAAGTCAGACAGGCAAACAACTTTTTGAGCATGGGCGTCGTTCAAAATTTGAAAGAAATAGACCGATTTTATGAAAAGATGTCGTATGAAATTCCATCCGCCTATGTCAATGCGTTTTCGAGCTGTCGTGTTCACAGACAGTCAATAGGTTTGAATCTTGTATATTCGTCAAAAACATCAAATCGAGTATTTTGACAATGCATTCTCTTTGTGTACTTAATATACAAAAAAAAATATTTAAATATCAAAAACTGCATAATATGTTAGTTTTAAAAGCGCAAAAAACAGCGATCCATAGCAGTAATCTGGAACCAAGTTTTTTAAAATTGGCTGATAGCATATTCAGAACTTGGTAAACTAGGTTAAAAGCATTAGAATGTTTTCAATCTGAATTGATTTTGACACTTTTACATTAATAACCAAATAACCTTGACATGAAATATTTCCCCTCAACTAAAAAAAAAAAAAGGTTTAGACTGCCTATTCAATGGATGTATTGGTAAGCACGCAAAATCCATATCCCATTAAAATATTACGTTATTCTTTTTTTATCTCCATTAATGCAATCTACCGCTCTTTTTCTCATTATAATAATGTTTTGATAATATAAAATAAACGTTTTCACAGCAAGAGCTTTACAAGAAGATATGTTTGGAAGGCAATTGTTTTGTCTGTTGCTACGAAACGGCACGAAGTCATACGCAGATGTCAATAGCGTCCGATTACAACGGCTCAATCCTGGACAGCCGCGGTTGATGAATGACCATTAATCTAGAATATCATTGGCTGCAACCCTTTGTGTCTTTTAAACAACAGAACATCTGCCTGAAGGAAAACTTCATTTCCATGGCTGTCTGGTTTTTCTTTTTTATACAACTCTTATCGTAATTGTCATTCGAGAAAACACAAGCTGAATAGGATGAAATTAGTTAATAAAGCTGCTACTTTGTATTTTATTCAAATTGGTCACGAAGTCTGTTATTTATAACAAAAAATTATTGTAAAAAAAGAATTATAATTTGGCATATGGCTGTTTCTATACATTGTAAAAATGTTTGCAAAATTTTTAATAAAATCGCTTACATCGGTAAATTTCAATATGAGCACAATGGTAGCTCGGAAGTGTCAAGACACTATTCTAATTCTCGTCCAGTATTGTCCAACATATCGGCTGCCAAACTAGATACAACATCACTTACGTCATTAAATTTTAATGGGAGAGCCAATGATGGCTCAAAAATGTCATGGCACTATTCCATTTCTCGTAGAGTATTGTTCAGCGTTTTGACAAAGCATTGGGGATCCTAACATTGAGTGTATCAACATCTTCGATTGGCGTTGAAAACACTTTGTTCAATGTCAGTTTTGGGTATACAAAGAAAAGTAAATGGCCAAATTGAATTCATTAAACCCAAGAATGCATTGCACTTTTTCTTTCTTTGAAGCCATTTTGATAAAAGTCGAATGTAAAATCACTGTCTTTACTTAGGCTATCTGCGAAACTAAAAAAAAAGTTAAAAACACAACAACCAAACTAAAATTTTACAGCCTTAGATTCAATAGCTCCTTTGTAAAAAATTTCAGTAAGAAGGGAACGATTTCATAAATCATATGTATATTGTGTCTGGAGAATTATCAAATAGTTTTGAGTCACTTGTCATGAATATAATATGCAATTACTTTATATTTACATTCTTGAGCTCTGAAATGTTGTTTTATTTTGTACTAGCCGCCTTTGGCGACCAGTCTGTTCGCCAGTATTATCGCTAGCTACAATTTTCAATTAAATATTTTAAATAACTGTTCTCTTAATAGATTCTTAAACAAAACATTTTTAATTTTCCAATTTTGATAGTCATACCAAACTTATACTGTTGTTTAGATCGTTTCGTTCAATTTACTATATATATTTTGCTAATTTGTCATTTCCGGTAAAACTTCAACTTTAAATTAAAGTGGAAATGATGAAATTGCAATTAATATAAAGATATTTTTTAATAAAACCAAGCGTTTTATTTTATTTATCATCTTTATTGTTATTTATTTATTTATTATTATTATTATTGAATATGAGTATTGCAAACAGAATCGCTCGGTATTTAAGTCTTATGTGAACTACAAAATATTTTTCATAATTTATGTAATATCTTAAACAATAATTCAACAAAAATTTCTCAGATTCAGCATAAAATTCAGTTTTTAGTTTTGCTTTCAAAAGGATTGAAATGAAATCAATAATATTTTGTTCCGGCCTATAAATATATTTCAAAAATTATGAAGTCTAAGTTTAATGCAGTAAGGTATCATATTCTGAGAAATATTCTGGACACACCAAATTTTAAATAAATGAATGAATTTTTCTATTTTCCACGATCAACTAAGACTTATTTATGAGGTTTTTGAATGTTAAAAATTTAGAAAAACTCAACATTTTCATAATCTTAGGCCAATTAATCTTGAGATACCTGCGCGCTGATTGGCGTATTTTTTCTTTGAAACGATCGATGGAAAATATAAAATTATACTTTTTTTATTGAATAGTGATATTCAAATTTTCATAAATCAGTCAGTTTAAGTGATTGATTTAGTTGATTGGAAATTAACTCTTTTTATTTAAAATATTAGTGTTTCAAGAACATTTTGTTAATCGTGATTTCCACAGCAGAAGTTTTATGCAAAATCAAAAATTCGTTATTTATATCGTTATTATTATTCGTTATTATTAAAAATTCGTTATTATTATCTGTATCTTACTAAAGGTTTACAAATTAGCTGTGTGGCTCTGATTTGAATGGATATCCTATTTATATTAAACAAAACTTGCCTTAACAAAAACTGATTTATTGGATTAATAATATAGAGAGTGTAAAAGATGATAAAATAATTTTACTTGAATTTATTTTTTAGAAAAAATAATATTTCATATTTGTTTCATTTCCTACAGACACGTGACAAAAATTATATTTTTGCAGATTTCATTTCCAAAAAGATTTAATTTATTTTTAATTGGAGCTTTAATCAATGTGATGGCAACACTTTGAAAAAAGCTAATTTTTTCCCATGAATGTGAAACGAGTTCGTGAAGCTTAAATTTTATTTTTATTTTGCAGGAAAAAAATTGTTGAAAAATATAGTTAAAATATTTATTTAAAAATTCATTAAAGATAGAAATTTAATTTTAAGGTTAAAACATTGGTATCAGTTAAAAGATAAATGTTTGATGTTTAACTTCATGTAAAAATCTTTTTTGTGCGGTAATATTTTCGGAAGTTATAGCAGAAACACGCCAAAATTTTGCTTAATTTTTAAATAAATAAAATTCTAGTTAAAAATTCGAAAAAATAACCCCCAGGAGCACATTCCCGGTTTTCAAGGTATACCCGTGCCAAATTTGGTAGCTGTAGGTTGAATGGTCTGGCCTGTAGAGTGCCAACACACACACACACACACACACACACACACACACACACACACACACTGAGCTTTATTATAAGTATAGATAGATTTTCAGTCACAGTATATCATATTAATATTTTCAGAAATTAATTATTCAATGAATCCATTAATTTGATTTAATTTTACCTCCATTGCATCGCGGCAGTTGGTGAAAAAAATGATTCCAGATTCTGTAATATTTATATTAATGAATTATAAATTTGAGTACAGAAAATTAATATCTGCATTTTAATTCTCTTAAAAAAGTATCTTTTTAAGAAGTTTTTTTATAATTTTTTTTCTTTTAATCTCGTTTATGGAAAAAGAAAACTACAAAACTTGAAATTCAAAACTTTTCAAAGAGCTGTTTTTTTCATCATATAACATCAATTTTCTTTTTCATTTACTCTATCTATAAGCTGACATTCAGTATGTAAATGATTGTGATCATTTTCAAAAATTATATTTTTGCTTTCAAATTGTTCACCTTTATAAATTTTATAAATTTTGTCGTTTTTGCAATTTTTTCCAAGAATTAGTATCCTAATTATTTCGGCATTTTATTAGTAGAAAACTGTAGAGACTGATTTAATGAAAGTAAGGCAAGTTGCTTAAATATCAAATTATCTTGCATAAATTAGAATATTTAGTTTGAAATTTTAGTTACTTAATAAGAACATTTCTTTACAATTCTACCTATATTTTTTAGGAAATATTCTTTTCAAAAGTGTGATGTAAATTGATACAATCAATAGAATATTTATTTTGATAATATTTACAAATTATATATATTTGGATAATATTTAAGGTAAAATATTTTATTTCTGACCGAATGACCATCACGTTAAATAGCGGTGCACTTATTAGATCAAAGAAGAAAAATATTGCAAAACTTGATTTTTTGCATTTAATACATTCAATTGGATTAAGAGACATGACATTTTAATATACCATGTACTATTCAGAGAGCATTTTATGAATAAAATTGGAAGCTTGCAGACGATAAATAAAATAAATGGTATGCTCGTAATAACAGACATTTCTTGACAGGGCCTATCAATAAACAAGATATTTCTAACGTTCAAAAGCTGTCATTTTAGCAAATATTTACTATTTAAAACAAATTTTTAATATGTTTCCATAAGGATATGAACAGATAAACATTTTAAATAAAATATTTCTATTTCAAAAAGGTGAAAATACCGCAGAAACTTCAAAGCAAAATCTGTATGAAAAGATAAAATATTGTACAAACATTTAAAATGTTAAAAGAAATAAGTATCATACAAATAATGAGTAAATAAAACAGACCTCAATTTTATGATGAAAATCCAAGTTTTAGTAAATTTACCAATTATTAATATCGTGTTTTGATACAAGCATTGGTGATTTATTAACTTTTGTTTTATTTCTTTGATAATGATTGATTGGTACAAATGAGGTTTTCATCAAGAATGCTTAAGATTCGAAAAATTCTTTTCATTTGAGGGAAAGAAGTACAGGATAGATTTAAGACTCTATTCTACTCCCTTGGTGATTGTTACGGCCAACAAGTCCTAAAGAATAGAACAGAAAATTGAAAATAGTGAAATTGTTTGTGATTCATAACAGTAACACTAAAATATCGTGCAATCAAATACTCTACAGCCCATACATTGTTTTTTACAGTTACAGAAGCTTCAAAGTCTCTAAAAATGAAGAAAACCGTAAAGTATCCATGCACTAAAGTATTCTCTTGGTACTAAAAGAAATCTTGACATGATAATGCGTAACTTGAGCATGTCTTCCTAGAGGATTACATCCATAAGTTTCACAAATCCGAAAATCTCTTGTATCAAATACGGACATAATCAAATCTGTCACTTACGAGATCTAAAGAGAATCTGCAAAAAAATATTAGTCGAAAATCTTAAGATATTATTTCTCATAAGCTATATACACGGATTGTCTGCTCCAAACATGGTCCAATAAATCATTTATAAACCATTAGAGACAGGCATATAGTTGCAGTTCGAAAAATACTTTAAATGATGTATAGAATTATATTTTATGTTGTTACAGTCAATAAAGGTAATTCTGAAAATATTGCGAAGTATAAATTTTAATGTATACCTTTGATCCTATTAATCATACCCAGTAAAATATTCTTGAGACACTAACATTTTAAACCATTAATTTTTTAATATTTTGGCAGGATAAGTGCACAAAAAGTTATGTAACGGTGTAACTATATTCAAATTATGGTTTGTTTTGAAGAATTGGGTAGGTTTGAAAAAGGGAATCGTTATAAAATGATCAATAAAATCTTCTCAATAAAACACAAAAGACTGAGTAAAAGACAGGTGCTATAACCTCTAAATTACATATTTATGTGCGGTATTTTATTATAATATAAAAACTAAACTAAAAATGTAATACTTCAAGTATGACAGTTCTGTTCCATTCAACTGACAGACGAATTTCAAATTTGTTTGTTTGCTTGTAAAGAAACGAAGCATAGAATATCCACCTTCTGCTGCACACAATATTGATTGATAGTTATAAAATGAAACTAAACTGTCAGATGTACCAAATATATTTTTAGAAACCGAGTGGTATACGTAAAATTCCAAAATCCTCTAATAGGGGTCGTGGCAGCTAATGGGTTAAACAAGTGGTTTTTTCTTTCTTCTTCGATTAAACCTTGTAGAGTTATGAAATTTATAATTTCATTATTTCAAGAAATGCCTTGCCTTGATTCACTGATCTTGTTTGAGATAGATACTGAAGTGGAGTAAAATAGTGGATTTCAAATCTCCATAGCTCCTCCAGCTTTAGTTGCAGAATGGTATTTTTTGTTTAAAAAATAATGTTCTCAAAAAATATTTTACTAAATATGACTAATAGAACTAAGGATTTGTGTCAAAATTTGGATATTTATATTTTTCAGCAATAAATTTATAGATTCAAACAACATAAATATTAATTATTTATTCCTTTAAAGCATTTTTTCACCTCGAAATATATGTTTAACTCTGGCAGTTTAGATATTAGCGGGTAGGCTACGATTAATTTTTCTGCATATTTTTCTTCAGGACATTGTAATACAAAAAAAAATCCTTTCTAAAGTATCTGAATACAAGTCAGTGTTGCTAATATGGTTCTTGGCTGTAACATCGTTACTTTAATTTTTACCCGAAACGGGAAGTTATCATCTTATAAAGAAGAGATAAGATGACTTTATTCCGAGCTGAATTAGTGTAATGCCTTTTTTTTTTTTTTTTTGATGAACCGCAACAGAGTCACTCTAGCGTAAGTCAAAGCTTACGGAGTAACCTGAATGACAGGAATGCCGCGACAGTGACTATAGGCAGGGTAGTGAACTAAAAATATAACTCATAACATGACGGCCCATGCGTCTAGTCTATATTTAAGCGGAACATCTTGCCGTTTGATTAGAGGTAACTGGAACCCACACCATTTCTATGCCCACTAAGGATGCGAGAATCTGCTTATTTATAAGGAAACTTCTCATCCTCATATTTGAAGTTCTGCTCAGTGGAATTTTCCTGAATATGAAGAAATCCTCGTTACGGGATTTCCAGAGTTTTTCATATTTTAATTTCGTGTGTTTACCCTTTTTCCGTAAGTTAATAAATCGACAAATGTAATACACTATAGAATCTGATAAGATTCTGAATATTCTACAAAAATATTTGATGAATTTTCTCAAAATTTTCTTTCAAGAATCTCAAGAGATTTCATAAACCTAACTGTAAAAAATAAAAAAAAAATCATGGTAATATTTATTGCCGTTAATCCATCAAAATTCAAGAATTCTTTGTTTAAATTTTCTATTTCCTTACATTTTTTGTTAATGGTTTCAAACTTTATTATCGTTTGAATTTATGACAATATTTAAAAAAAGTATTTTGATTTGTTTCGGATTTTTTTTATTTGCGTAACAAATACTCGAGTTGAAATGAATAAGTTATTTTCATTAAAATAAAGAAAGGCCTTCTGTCATTTTTTAAAAAAAAAAACTTGAATAAAATTCAGTAGAAAGGGATTTATTGAGAAAAATAGAATAACTGAATAACTTTCACTTGCTATTGTTACCTTAAAAATATTGTTATGCGAAATTTTATGAAATTGAAAATCTAAAGTGAAAGCCAAATTCTTTTAAAAATTTAGAAGATAAATTACCCTTATGACTTCGGTTTTTTTCAACATTAGGTAGCTCAACCATCACAATTTTAATTTGAAATGAGAGTAGACATGTTATTCTCAGTTATTTCAAGCCCTATCGCTTGTTGATATGCTTCTGACTAAATTAATGCACTGGGATTAATATTTAATTAATTTTAGGATTTTTTTTGAAGTCAACTTTGCCTTATTAACATTCCGATTAGGCCCTAAAATATTGCCTCAGCAATCTGCTTAATGAATAAAGGTTGTTTTCTTTGAATATTTAAATGATTTAAGGATTTCGTCATAAACATAAAATAAGCCAGATCAGTAATCGTTCTTGATATAAAATTTAATCGTCTGGTTTTTTAAGCTCACATTTCGTGTTTGATAATGTGGGCTTATTTTCCTTTTAGATAACATTAGATTATTAAAAATTTTAGATCTATCATTTTCCTTAATATATTATTATTTATTATATATTATAGAAGCTGCAAGTAAAGATGACGGGAGATTTTAACGGAAAATGTATTTTTAATCTAATTAAATAAGTTTAAGATTTCTTTTAAATTAAATTTAAACAGATTTCAAAAAATTTGACTGAACAAATTTGAGAAATACTATTATAAAAAATAAGATAGTTATTTAATGTTTCAATAATGGAGTGTCTATAGATTTCTTTATTTTAAAATCGCCTGAATCTATTCGATTATTAAATTTTGGAATTAAAAATGAAATGAAGTTAATATAACTGAAAAGATAAAATTTTCATTTTAAATTAGTATAAAAAATTTTTCAGAGATAACTTGCTCTGAAGTTACTGTTCGGACATTAATCTGTAATTAACTAGGTACTTAATTCTTTTATTCTTGTCTTAAATAGTAATTGTGTAAATTTCTTTTGAGTGCACCCCTATTGTGTAGGTGGAGATATGGAATATACATACATATGCATATAGAAATAATAACTTTTATTCACATTGATTTTTCCTAAAATAATTAGAAAATTAATTACGAAAATAAAAATAAATGTATTATATTAGTGAACATGCATTCTCAAATTTAATTAATTTTGTTAATAAATGGACAGTTTGATTGCTTATATAAACATGACAACTTTAATTTGAAAATCATTAACATTTTTATAAACTATTCTTATTTAAAGGAATTACTAAGAAAAAAGAAAACTTGGATATCATTTGTACATACAATAGATTCTAAGTGATTGAGTTTTTAAAAATGAATTCTCTGTTGGAAAATTTCTAATTTTTTTTTTTTACTTTATTATTTATGAAGTGAAAAAAAA
>JAPMOR010015112.1:0-18796 GCA_026543865.1 Argiope aurantia | reverse complement strand
TTTTTTTATGAATCATTAGATGTTTTGCGGAGGTGTGTTAAATTTTATTAATAATTCCATTTCTTATAAAATGTCAAATTAAATAAAATAATGATTAATGAAATACAAAAAATTATTGTGCTATATTTTTCCTTCAATTATTAAACAAAAAATGGTAAAAATCTGTATTTATATATTTTTATTCGTGTGGGGAATAAAGTATAAGAAATGATATTCAAACAACAAAATAAAATGAAGACATTTATTAATGTAAGATTTTTAGGTGAATTTCGAGCCCTTAGTTTATTCTGTTGATATTTATATTACTATTTACCATATACTTATGACCTCCAAAACTATTAGTCAATTGACAATAAAAATAACGATTAAAATTTTCAACTTGATTAAGTCGATTTCGAATATCAATACAATGGATTAACTTCAATAAATACAGCACGTTTTTAACCTTTTCTAGGGCCATGGAAAGTATGCTTACCACTAAATTCATCAACCTTTGAAATTATGTTGGCTGGCAAAAATTCTCAATTTTTTTCCAGTAGGATGAAATTCCAGTTGCTTCTATTTCTAATCTCTCAAAAAATGTTGATTTGATAATTAATTATTAATTAAATTATATTTATCTAATAAGCTAAATTAATCTAATATCAATCCTCGAAAAATTTTAATATACCACGATAAGAAAAAAAAATGGCTTTTTAAAGTGTTAACCCAAAGCATGCAAAATTCTTAATTTGCTTAAAGTAAATTGTATCGATAGAGGCCACTAAACGTCACTTTCTTTCGCTGTTGTGAGGACAACTCGTGACATAAAATAACACAGCCTTAAGGAAAGATGTGGTATTTTATTAATAAAAGCCGAGTGATTTTCAAAATACAAAGCTGTCACAAGAAGCATTTGGGGATTCAATCAAGAGTTGAACTTGAAAGCTGAAATCGTTGCATAGGTTTTAGAATAATTATTTAGAGGATGGGACAGTACTTAGTATCGCCTAAAAAAGTATTATTCTAAAGATGTCAGTTGAGTGGCAATAAAAAGGAATAAAGGCAGGAAATACCGATTGACCTCTCGGAATATAGAGTATTGTCAAGTGGCTATATGCTATGCTAGATTCACTTCAGGCTAAAACATTGGCGAGCGTCTTAGCTAAAATGGAAACAGATCTAATCGTACTATAGCTAACTTTTACAGCACAATAACGCCTTCAACTGAAAATTTTCCGATGTGTCTGTCCAAAATTTCTTCAAAATTATTCTGTAACTAAATCCATCCTGGGAAAGTATGCATTAAATGTAGTGTAAAATAATTCCCTGTCAGGCTGACAGAAAAACTACCTTCTATAACATGCGTTTCTGTAACAAGAGTAGCTGAATTTTACAAAATAGCGACAATTTGCTATTCACCGAAAGATACAATTAAATTAACGATATACATGGTGATTTCCCCATTCAGATGAATATGCATAAAAGATAGGAATATGCACCATATTGTTGACGGATCATGAGGTAACCCGTGTAGAATTGAAAGAGAAAGCACATGTAAACAAATATTATTTTTCCATAATTATGCACTAGATGGTACAACGCACGAGTAATGTGTTAACAGCACATCTTGAATTGAGAAATGTTATACTGTATTAAAATTAAAAAAATATCTTTTTTTTTGAGTTTGCATCTAATATTTAGTCTTCTAGCTATGTATGTATTATTACTTCAACTTATTCAACGAACATTTACAATAAAGCTATATTGTATTGCTTCATGTTTATAAAGTCTCTGATTCAGAATGATTTGAATTCGAGTTGAATCAATTTATGCTTGCTAGAAATTTATTTAAGTTATGTTGCGATTTTCTAGATTTCAATTAAACTGGAATCGGAAGTTCTTTGAAAATAAAATGGATTAATTTCAGTCCCTCAAATTTGAAATTTACAATGCATTAATCGTCCCAATAGGAGATTTACTATTTGATTGAAATATTTTTAAGTTAAATTTGAGGAATAATTACAATTTCAGAGAGATATTAGAAACTTAATAGAAAAATTAGCATTTATTTTTACAAAACAGCATATTAAACATTGATATCCTTTTTTGGCATTTTTTTTATTTTAATGCTTTTAGATAAGCAAAGTCTTAAGTTTTTTTGGTTTTTTTTATACTTACATTCGAAGATAGGATATGATTTAAAACTAAAAAAAAAGGCGATAAATATTTGACAAGATAAGACACAATATAGCTTTAATCAAGATTTTATTATCTGTCATTTCAAACGATTTATGAAATAATCAAAAATATCAGTTCAAGAATGTAGGGGAGTAAAATGGGAGATGCGTGAAAGGTATGAAATGCGATTACAAAAATGTTTACTCATAAATTTGAAATTTGGCATATGCATTGCATTAAATAAAATACAATTTGTTAGAAATTTCTTTTTCTCCTAAAAAAGGTTGAAATTGAGTAATATTTTTGGTTATTTCATAGACCATTTGAAATGATGAATAATAAATCTCAAGATAAACTATTAATCTTCATTATTTCTTTTTTTCCCTCAAATATGTATCTCTTTTTGTACTTTCTATTATAGGGAGTACATTAATCTTCACAAAATTCGAACACGCAATATTTACGAATATTTACGTTTCAGGCAGGCCTGCTTGAATTCGAAAAATACATTTTCGGAAAATGTGCGTTTGTCTATTCTGTCTGTGTCAAAGATAACTAAAAACGTTTGAGCTAGGTGAATGAAAATTGGTGTGCGGTATTTACTTCACATTTGTCAATTTCCATCATTTGTCAATTTCCATCCGTTCACAGGACGATTGTTGGTCAGTTTGAATACGACTTAACACGATAAAACGAAGAGAGCCAGATAGATAAGATTTGGTACACTGATATATCTATAGTGAAGATACTTGCCGAAGGTTGAGATAATGTTTATTATGCTGTATTTTTATAATAAACATTACTTTTTTGTTAAGCATCTAGTATCACTTTTAAATTATATTTGTGCAGTGTTTAAAACCAACATTTCATTTTCATATATTCATAAAAATGAATTCACCCTGTGTATAGTTTAATAATTCCAGTTTAATTGCTATTACACAAAATGTAAGTTAAACCGGAAATTAGTTTGCTATACTTAGTTATTAAAGGAGATAAATTTTTCCACAACCAAATTTTGATAGATTAAATTAAATTAGCCTTTTAACTTTTTTCATTACCTAATTAGATGACATTTCACATTTGCAAAATGCCTTGTTTCACTTATTAAATTAATATTCTATTGGATGATTGCAATAATTGTAGATTTTGTGATTTTTTGTATCAAATTATAACCATAGAATAATTTAATTTCAGCTAAAAAGTTTGAAAGGCGATAATCCGATTCCCGTATGAGGCAGACATGACATTTAGTCAATACCATTTTTTTCTGATATTGGGATATACAAAGGTTAATTTTTTTAAATTTTATCTTATTTAAAGATGGTAAATAATCTTCAGTATCTTGTTTTCTTTGGGAACGAACAAATTATTTATGAGGTTTCTCTTTCTTCTGATAGTTAAAATTATTCTGTTAATACAAAAAGCAGGAGTGGTTCCCCAAGACTTTCTTGCATAGTCTCTTATAAAGATGCCATCCTCTTCCTCCATATAAAGTTGTGAAACTTGGACAAGGCCTTTAAACCAAAGGTGCTCTGATTTTTAGTTTCAAGAATCTCACAGAGGATTTCCTTGCTTCTTAGTATAGGAAATAAGGCTGATAGTTGTGTATTAAATACATGACTTCGTGAATAATAGTAAAAAAAGAGGGTATCTTTAACGATTTTTTCTAGCGATTAATAACTGACATGCAATTAAAACACAAGTATCAGAATATGTATTTCTGTTGCTCTTTTTTGACTGATTGAAATCAAAATTTGACACGGAACTGCAATTGCAGTCGCATGATCAAGTTTCATTTATTTAGGCTGAGTTATCGCGTGTTTTAATTATCGCATTAACATGCATGAGAAAATATAGACAGACATACAGACAGTCAATCCCTAATAGCGTTGATTCAAAATTTGATACGGATATATGTATTATATATTAAACTTGAGTGCCAAATTTTATTTGCATAGCTTTTTACGTTTTAGGTCATAATGCTGGCTTTTACTAACAAAGTTGAAAAGGCAGACTTCCTTTGAATTTATTTCATTCAAAATTTGATAAATTTACTTATTAGTTGTCGAGTCCACATATAAAATTTTATTCTACTTTCTCAACACTTTTTTGATTTATAATATTCACAGATAGACAGACAGACAAATATAACTTCAAAAATGGGCTTACAGACTTGGGGTGGTTTGAAACGTGGAAGCAAGTCCACATTTCAAATTCGATTTTTTAGCCGCCAATTGCAGTGATTTCTGTTTGCATATTTTATATACGAGGAAGCAAAAATGAAACCAATCAAATGAAAAATATATGGCACATGGCATTTACTTGATAACTACCGACCAATCCATTTGATGTAATTGATTGATCCATTAATGATTTTCTTGCTAAAATTGCAAATCTTTAAATAATTTTGAATCCAATTAATAAAAAAGAGACTACATAAGTATAAAGATGATTATTCTATTCTAATAGTATTCCAAACATAAAAAACGTCATATTATTTTAAATATAAGTGGATACAAGGGAAGAAATATTTCATCGATTCCGTTTGAATCTATGATTAGTTTTCGAAAAGAACAGTGATAAAATGTCTTTTACTGTTTGCTTTTAAATTTATAATCTCTTGGGATGCGTGAGATGATTTGGGTATAAAAAAGTGAGAAATAGCAACTTTCATTCTTTCTTTCATACCTGATTATTTTCTGAAATAATCGGAATCGCATTTTTGTGCAGAAAAATACTTTAATTATATTTATTAAAGTAAGAAATAGAAATTCATCGATCGGCAGCATAATCTTGCATCATGTAACAACCATTTACTTATCTAAATAATCTTCTAATTGCACTTAAAAGTTTATTTTAACGTTGTTATTTCATAAAGTCCAACTCATATTTTCTTAAAATAAAAAGATGTAAAGGAAATAGAATTAAAAAGACTAAACGATATTTAATAATTATTTAAATTTATGCAATAGATTTTTACAGACAATTTATAAATTGCAACTAATAAATTCTTCTATTAAATGAATTTTAAAATGTTCTATAGATGCAGATTTGTTTAAATGGAAAAACATATATACAGTGGCTCCCAAAAGTGTTCGTACACTAAAGAAATTTGCAGAAATTGTGTTCTATATTTCTTAATAAAGCATTTTATTAGTTGGGTTTTTTTAATTAGCATCTTTAAATAGTTCTTAATAAAACTAAAGAAATATTTTTATAAAAAATCAAGTAGTATTGTTCTAAAAAATAAATAAATAAAAAATGTCACAAAATTAGAACACAAAAGTCTTCGTACATCCAAACATTATTTATTTAAATTCCTCACAAAAATATCTTTTGCGGCTTATTTTTCTTCTAATTGAAAAATACACTAAAATCGTTTGATTTCAGTATTTAATATCACAATTATTTATTCTATTTACTTTATTCTTAGATATGACGCGCATTCGTAAAGAAACGAGTTTAGACGTAAGAAAATTAATTATATTTCATTTTAAAGCTGGAAAATCAATTTGAGGATTGCAACTATAACTAATCTACATCATTCAACGGTGCAAAGCAAATTAAAACGTTACAGAGAGGGAAAAAGGATTGCAAACAAGCCTCGTAATGGCCACCCTCAAATTCTGTCAGCTAGAAGTCAAAGAAATATTCTGAGTAAATTTCTAAAAAATCCACGTCTGAGTGCAGTAAAGTTTACTTCACAATATAATGAATCAAATGGAACTTCTATTTCCTGTGAAACTATTCGTAGAATTCTTCGGAATGCTGGTATACATGGCCGCTCTGCACGAAGAAAATTCTTTGTAAGTCAGAAGAACAGAATTGCTAGGCTTAAATTTGCCAAATCTATGATAAACCAGCCACCAGAGAGCTATTGGAATCGTGTCTTATTTGCAGATGAAAGTAAGTTTAACATCTTTAGGTCGGATGGGAGAATCATCGTATGGAGGAAAAATACGAAGAACTTAATCCCAAGAATTAAGTTGGAACAGTAAAACATGGCGGTGGAGGTGTCATGGTTTGGGGGTGTATGTCAGTAGCTGGAGTAGGCAATTTAGTATTCATTGATAGTATAATGGATCATAGAGTTTATATAAATATTCTCAATAATAATTTAAAAGTGTCAGCAGAAAAAATGGGCATTTTAAACAACTTTGTGTATTACCAAGACAACGATCCTAAGAACACGGCCATGAATGTTCGTCTTTTTTGCCTCTATCATTGCCCTCAAACAATTAAAACACCAGCTCAATCACCTGATTTAAACCCTATAGAACATATTTGGAAAGAATTAGAGGTGCGAATAAGAAGTCACGACATTAAATCGAAAATTCAACTGAAAGCAGTAATGATCGAAGAATGGAACAAGATCGGTGTAGAAGTAACCGATCGTTTAGTTAAATCTATGCCCAAACGTTTAAAAGCTATTATAAAGAATAAAGAATATTCTACTAAGTACTAAACATTTACAAAAATTTAGAAAATTTCATATTTAGTGATGTTTTTTTTTAAAGTGTATGATCACTTTTGTGTCCTATTTTTGTGCAATTTTATTTATTGTCATTTAAAAAAATAATTTGCATCGTGATTAAAATTTATTCTTCACTACTATATTAAGAACTGTAAAAATATGCTATGAAAAAATTTTCATGTAAAAATAGGAATATATAATGGTAAATAATGAGGTCTTTAATTGATTCTTGTTGGTGTACGAACACTTTTGGGAGCCACTGTATATAATTCTTTAAACATTTTTAATACTCTTTATTTTTAAAAAGTCATATTAATTTAGAATTATTTGAAAATTTCTTTAAATTTTTAGAATTATTTTAAAACAATTGTTTTATTACTATAAAAAATAATCCAATTAAATCGCGAAAAGTTGTCATGGAAATCGTCATTCAGGGGAGAGTGACCGTGACAAACGTTTCGTTTCTGAATGTTTCATTTAGAAAAAAAAAATTCTATTGAAGAATGATGCTGAATTAACAATAAAAAGCTTCATGATGTTTGATAATAGGATGGTTTTATGTGAATAGAATTAGTTGTTATAATAATCTTGGGGTAAAATGCATTATGTTGCATTGAAAAATGGCACCAAAATTATAAATGTGAAAATAGAACACACAAAAAAATCATTATACATGTTAAACAAACAAATAAAATATTTAATTTAATTTTGTTTTATTTTTGTAAGTTCAAATATTTAAATCTCTTTCACTGCGCAGACGATTTTATACCGCTTGGCTTTCTTACAATAAATGTTTCACTTTAAAACAAGTTTAAATATAGAAAATATGCTGAAACTTCGTATGCTTTCAAATTTGTACGCAACATAAACAAGAAAAGTTCAAATTGCGTACGCAATCCAGGTTCTGTAACATATTCCGATTTCAGATGTAAAGTTAACTGGAGAGTTTGTTGGATGTAAAACGTGTATTATGACTAATATTTCTTGGCTTCTAAAACTTTGTTTTTGCTCTTTTTGCTTCTTAAAATTTTCAAATCTTGTGACTAATTTTATATATTTTGACTGTAGACTGTAGAATTTTATATACTTGACTGTATAAGCTAAGAATAATGATGAGACGTGTTGTATTACAGTAATAGTAGCACTTTACAGTAGGTATTATATAATTACAGAAGGACTGCGATATTGAAAATCATAATGGAACAGTAAATTTATACTTTCATCTCTTAAAAGCGTTTGAGTTCAGTTCATATATTTATAGATTTAAGAATTCCATCTGAAATATTTCTCGTAATATAATTTCCAACGCAATCTAAATGAAATCTGACAATCGTCAATTTTTATATCAGCTTCTAATATATATATATTTGAAACATAATGTATAAATACCAAACAAAAATTATAGATTTTATGAACAAGTTCATATCTTAACGAAATACTTTCTAACTGAATAAATTATATTATTCATCTGCAACGGTTTTATAAATACTTTTTTCCAGACATTTTAGTTAGCAAATAGACTGTAGAAATAAATTTCCAAGCTCTCAGAATTTACCTAAATCTTATTTCATATATTTCGCAATAAAGTTAAAATAGCTTTTGTTACCAATGAATATAAAAATCTAATGCTTTTACAATGTGTAATGATTGAAAGATATTTCAGATTTTAAAAAATCATTTGAAGTAATTCGACGTTTTTAAGAATCCAGGTTTCATAGAATGGAACAAATAAAAATACATAAATACAAGTTCAAGCAGTTTGGAAAAACTGGGGAACAGAAATTTGTGCAAAGTGAATTATATATATTTTTTTCTAGAAGTTCAATATTTTTAGCATAAGCTGCAATGCTAACTGCAACTGAAAATCTATGATAAAACAATCAATCAAACTGCTTTCAAAGTATATCAATGGGTCTGGAGTTACTTCATTTAGCACTTAGTTATTTTCTGGTTAGTAAGTAATCGATAATAAAGATATTTCAAAATTTTAAGGTGTATGTACACACTTGAAACTTCGAAAATCGTTCTAAATATTGAATATTTTTTATTGCTTAATAATGTTCTCTGATCCTTTAGCTTTCAAACGATACCAAGATGATGTCAATATTCGAAATATTTCTCGAGTTATAATTATTTTTCTTGAGGTGCTTTCCTTAAAAACTCTAGTTACGGTGATTTTAAAATTCATTTTATGAAGAATGATATTTTTCAACTATGTTGCTTCATTCAAACAATCATAACTCAACAAGAAATTAACCAAATACAGATATTTATATATCAAAATAATCTGTATGTTTTGTGCCTCAATCAAAGTTATATTTATAGAAATAAATTTTTAATAGCTGTTTAAAAGTTAAAATTACAGAAAAAATTCTCGCTTTTTCTATTTATCTTTGATGAAAAAATTGTTTTAAAAAACTATACATTTTTATAAGTTGTTTGAGGCAGACAACATGGAGACTAATATTAGGCATAATTTCCAACTAGAATTGTGTGTCTGTACAAATTAGAATTTAAGATATCATGTTTGAAAAATAGGCTAATTAGCCCATTAAATATTATTTAATTAATTAATAATTAGTGTAATATGGTTTTTTCTTCACTGAAATGAGTTTAAATATATATTAATAACCTACTGTGAAAAAACTGGATTTTTAAAGTTAAAATTTAAAAAAAAATCTTCAAGTGTGTACGTACACCTTAAATCGATTTCTAATATTAAATTAAATAATGTATGAAGGTTTCCTTGGAAAACTTTAAAGCCTATTATTGCGCTTAATCCATTTCTACATCACTTTCAGATAAATAGCGTTTCAGTGACAGTAATCTTATTTCTATATAATTTTTATTTTCTCTTATACGAAATGTACAAAAAGAAAATATCGTAAAAAAAATTCAGAAGAGATTTTGACCAATCTCCACATTTCAGAACTTCCTGAGTACAAAAGAACTTTTTTGGAATTATGAATATTTGTCTGTCAACATGGTCTCAAAAAATGGATTGACATTGACGGATGAAGTTATTAGATTGCCGTTACATAAACTTTCTAGATTTCTATCACCTGTTGAGAGAAATCAATTAAGAAGTCTGTGCAACTATCCAAATAGAAGTTATACTGCAAAACGGGTGAATTAGGTAAATGCGTTTTTGTACATGTTTAGTTTATGAAATTTGGACCAAATATTAAAACAAAATTGATCGTCTGATAGTCAGAACTTCACATTCATGAAAATGTAATAATTCAAAGACGCAATGGCTTAAATAATTTTTAATTTGGTATGGGATTAGTGTTGTGATTTTTTCCTACATTTGCAGTTCTTTGTCAAATTTTGGTTTCAATTGATTTTGAAAATAAAAAAAGTCTTCCAAAATACAAATTATTTACTAACCGCCTGCTAAGAGTTAAGCTGCAATTCGTCCTAAAAATCACGCTGTAAATTCAGTGAAAATGTTAGATAGACGACGATCACGAATATTTCGTGATTTTTTTTCACTAATGCAATTGAAGGAATTCGCGGCCTTAGTTAATGCCCACAATTTTAGGATGGGAGGAGGGAATAGCACCTTTATTAGAGAGTATATGAAAATTTTCGGTAAGATAATTTCTTGGGTTTCACTAATTTCAATTAACATTTAAATCTATTTTTAAATACATTTTAAAACAATACATTCTAATGTTTATTCAATCACGATCTTGCAAAATGTTTTCATGCTATCATAGTAGTAAAATGTAAACGAAAATTGTAAGATTGATTTAAAAATAGACTTATAGACCCTTGATATTATCACTCAATTATGCTTCAGATGAGAATTTGGATTTTGAATGTAAATGATGCCATTTAAAATTGTAAAAAAATGCTAAATGTAATTATTATGCCATTTATCCTTATTAAATAAAACATAAGTCACGGACTACTTTTGATTGGCAGAACGGAAAATAGTGCCAGTAATAAATATCAGTTAATATATATGTATGTATATATATATATATATATATACTTCTAATCGTTAACAGAATTATCTTCCTTTTGAATTATTTATTAGCTATCTTGAGCGACCAGCTAGCTCAGACTATATTAATTTGCTTAATTTTATGTAAATTTCTTTTCCAGAGCTTGATGATATCCTAAAAAGTATATTTCAGCTTTACATTATAACACATTAATATCGTTATCTTTTGATAGCATAACACACTATTCCTGTTCGCCATGTACATGAAATCTCTTAATGGAGTATAGTACTATTTATAATTTTTAATGGTGCTTTGGTAAATTTTGATTGTATTACCCTGTTGCAACTAAAACCGTATCAGTTGCTATTGCTGTGTTGGGACTTATGGTACTTTACGAGCCGGCTGACAGGTCTGTCAGCAATTTAAGCCGAGTGAGCGTCTCTTGTTTTTTCAGTATTGCCAACTAGGCCCAAGAGTACGACTTACTTCGACGTCGCATTCGCTTGCACATCCCTGTTTATTTACAGGGGGTGCACATATACACACCCCACAGATAGAATACAGAAGAACAACCATGCTCGAACCCGGGACGCTCAGATCACGGGAAAGACGCGCTACCCCTATGCCAGGACACCGACACGTGTTAGTTCTATCGAGGTAATGCAAATACTAATTGCACTTTGCCTTTTAAGATACAGATACTTCCATTTCTATTCTACATGTAAACAGAAGAGATAATAAATAGAATCTTTCTTTATTCAATTTCGAGGATGGAAGGGAATCATGTAATTTATTAATATTTGATGAAATAATGAAATCGTTTGAATCCCATTGCAATAATAAAATGCAATGCTGAAAATTATACAAAAAATATTTCTAAAATTTTATAAAAACTCAGAAAAATTGTACAACAATTAAATTGATATCAGTATATTTTTTAAATTTTAAAACGACTTTAAATTTATTTTTTGGGTTTAATATAGGAAGAACGTTAAAATCTCCTTTACTTTTTAATTAGTTTTTTTTAATTTCTTCTTTTAGAATATTGTTATTATTCGAAGCATGTTCTACCCAAATTTCTTAGTTCTAGATCAATTAACCTGTTCTGGCAAATACAGCACATTCTTAGACACATTTCATTTTATTAGTAAAAATAATATTTCTTTGTGTTTTATTTTTTAATGTTTTGTTATATTATGCAATATACTAATTTTTTTAGTTTACATTTTCATTAGAATTAAAAACGGTCAAAATTTCATGGTCAAACTAGGATTATTTTCCCTTAATTGTTCATTTAAGGCAGCTTTTTTAAAAATTTTAATCTTGAATATACATAAGGTTTTTTATTCAAAAAAATAAGTAATCTAATGAAATAGTAAAAATCAGATATTTGACAGCCCGGAAAATATTTCAGAGAACAGGGAAAACGGAATGGTGTTCAAAATAAGCAAATAATTTGTGAATTTAGGATAAAAAAACAAAGAAACTTTTCATTTTTGATATTAATGAAATGGTATACTGTTTCTGTCAGAAAAACGAAAAAAAAATGTAGGAAATTTTCTGTTCTTTTAATTACAGTTCATGGCGATATTATGGTCCGAATTCCCATTTCGTGTTTTTAATTCATTCAGAGCCAAAAGAAAATCTGCTGAGAAATGAGAAAGTGCTCTCATTTTTGAAAAAAATTTCATGATTAGTGGCATGGCGAAATACGTAAACATGTTAATGTAAAATTTATTAATATTCAGATTAAGAGGCTATTTTTAAACTCATCAAGGTTTTTCATTTTGAAAATGATAAATCGCCTTTATATTACTGAAGTTTCGTTGATTTGTTGGGTTTTTTTTCTGTTAAAACAAATGTAAATTCACAATGAAACCCGAGAAAGAGAAATTAATGACTTTCAGAGGTGAAGAAAGAAATGTTGATACTTTTGAACACGAAGGGAGCATTAGTATTTTTTATGAATAAGAACTCCAAAAAATATTTTGACGCCCTTTTCAGTAATCTTCATTACAACAGCTATAATCCATCTTAGCTACATCACGAAGGTTTTTTTTATCATTTTCCTAGGCAAGAGTTAATTTATTTCAATAAAAACTAGAAATGCATATATCAGTATTGTTATGAATCTATAATATTGCTTGCCATCACAGTTAATTCCATAGTTGGAAAGATACTTTTACGGTCAGCTCTATTGGATGCTAATCGGATAGCAGATCAATGACAACCGGGCTTAGCGGCAAAACAGATGGTACTGAATTTTCAGGAATATTGGTGATATGACCACTAGGAGACGAGATATGCTTGATTGTTCGAGAACCTTTTGTGCACTGCTCCGAAAGCTATAAAAGGCCTGCTGTACAAGCTGAAGTCAATCGTATAGTGTGTGAGTGAAATTTCCTGATATGATACTGACATTTTCAGAAATTTTAAAGATAGGACCACTAAAAAGGGAGTTATGCTTGATTGTTCTACAACCTTCTCTATCCTTCTCCAAAAACTATAAAGACTGGCAGTTCAAGCCGGAGTGAGTAGTATAAAGTGGTCTAGAGAGTCAACGACGAATTAGTTAAATCAATCCGCCGAAGCATAGGCCTTGAGTGGAACACAAACGATAAGTAAAAAGAGCCGTGTGCCGAGTCTTGGAGACAGTATTGAAGCAATATCGAATCATGTGTTGAGTATATAGGAGCATAGTTGTTAGTCAACAGTTGGGTACAGCTAAAGTGAGAATACAGTATATAATAGTAGGCGTTTGGAGAGACTGTAGCTACACAGATTCCTTTCTCCTACTGAGTTCTGTCTGGCCACTTTGTGGGCTGTGGTTGTTGTTTCTACCGATTATTGCTTGCACGCTACTATGTGTTCTGGATCTGCTGCTGTGTATTGTTTATGTACGTCACGACTGTGTTTTGTAGTCTGTGTATTCTTATTAATAAACGACGTTGTTTGTTACTAAAGGCCTTTGTGTTACATCATCTACCCAATATACAAGGGAACTCGTTGATTTTAAGGACTCAGTGTAGAAAGTCCCTTAACAGTATTGTGATACCAGTGCTATCTATTATACTTGCATTTTCCAAAGCGAAATTTTCGTCTTATTTACACAAGAATGTTCTACGTACAAGAATTTGTTTTTGACATAAATCACAGATAACAATATAATTAAATTCTCAAATGATGAAATAATGGCAAAAAGGTGATTTGCGATGATATATTATTTTAGAACCACTAAATGACTGTTTTGGGATGAACTCTACAGTATTAAGTTATGATCAGAAGAAGAAGACTACAGACAAATAATTATTATCACTTTAAAATCCGATAATGTGAAAATAGGAAGTTGTTTTCCTTCAAGTATTTTGTGAGCCTCAAGTTCATATAAGTATCAAGATATTTTAGTAGAATTTTGTCTTGAGCATTCAACTCACTTGTTTGGAACTCCAAACTATTACATTTTAATTTGATTAAGTAATGATTAAGTTGTCATGCTTTTACGTTTTTAAATACATTTATCTAAATGCAATTTCATAAAAACTAACGGCTTTCTCGCATGTGAGACTATCAGCATATTTCCCCCAATTTTTTCAGGGCATTTCCCTCAATAATTTTGTATAGAAATAAATAAGTTTTGTCAAAATATTTTGGCTCACTTGATTTGATATCTTTTAGATTATCAATGACATATTTTTCAGTATCATTCTGAATTAAAACGAATACATTTTCCCAAATATAATTATATTTTCACTTTTCTCATCCTTACATGATTATATTTTAAATAATACTTTTAAAGTAAAATGGGTAACACTATCTCTAGCATCATTAATTTCCATAACAACAACACAGATATACTATTACATGCTTCAAAAATATATCTAACATTATTAATTCGCTAAAAGCAATTAATACTCTGAAAACAACATGGGCAACACTGGCTCTAGCGCCACATATTTTCATAACAACAACTCAAATATACCATTATGCGCCTCAGCTAAGTATACATCATACGTCTTATTGTTTCCTTTCAATTCAATCATATATTTTGATAATTTATTTTATAGAAACTGGACGAAAACAATAAAAAAACTGTTTCTTCTGGTAAACTAATACATTAAAAAAATGTAATTGCTAAATAAAAAATGAGTATTAAATGGTTCTATAAATTGTAGTGAAATAACACTTCATAAGATAACTCAGCGAAGTAAGTTTTATCTTAAAATAACGTTATCATACTAAAAATATTTTGCTAAATTCGGAAATAATTTATTTTTCCGATCCAACTGCAACAAATATGTTACTTTGTCAAAAAAAAAAAAAATTAGCTTGTTCGGAACGATTTGTAACAAGATACAATGTCTCTTACTTCAGAGCAAACTGAAATAAAGCAGCCATCTAAAATCCAAATGCAATCTGTTCAAGATGCTTTGAAAGACTGAGAAGAGGATATCATATAACTAATAGAACCTCTTATTCTCAAAAGCAATCTTTTATCCTCATGTCAAATTTACTTTAAGATGGCCCGAACTTTAAACCATCCTTGCACTACTTATTTACTATTGTATTTTTTCTTATCTTCCTCTAATAGAGACAGACATCGACCATTGTGCCATATGATACCTACAAGCTCAAGATGGAGGGAAAAAATCCTTCTATTTTCACCCCCTCAGAAAAAAAAAAAAAAAAAAAAAAAAAATGTTCTACGGAATTGGTTAGGAGAAAACATCAAATATTTGAACTTTAAATGCACCCGAAAAAATAATGGGAGAAAAAATAAACAACAGCTGTCTATGCTCAGATGCATTGTTTTCCTAGATAGCTTCATTCCAAGTTGTCTAAAAATAAATAACCTTGGAAAATTCTTTAAAAACTCAACGAGTGGACTTGGTGCAGCTGTGTTTCCTCTTCTGTTAAAGAGCCTGACAGGCATTTGGTCTCGCTCTTTAGGCGTTCGTTTAATGTTAGTTTTTTTTTCTACGTCTGTCTTTGTTCTTTTTGTTTGTTTGCCTTCTCTCTTTGCCGAAACGCATCTGGACCTTTTTCTCATTCTTTTCTTCCAGAGAGATCGTTTAATTTTCCCGCCCTGCGGTTATTTTCTTTTGCCGTGGTAGCCTGAATTTGTGTTATCTTTTCGCGCCTCCGATCCGAGAATGAGCACCACTTAGAACCGCGACTGACACAAGGCAGCTGTGTGCTAAACCAGCTTTAAGTGGTATTATTCCTATTTGGTGCATTTCGGGGTTTAAAAATTAGTCTAGTTAAGATTGTCTGTAGCTTAACTAGAATATCATAACTATTACGTTAACTCTCAGTTTAATGAGTGTGCTTGGTTTTAGAAAGAAAATGGTTTGAGTTGCAATTGTATAGTTGCTAAAAGAGATATTTTCTTAAAATTTTTCATAAATTAGTTGCTTAGAAAAATATATTTCGCTTATGAGTCTGGGGAATAGTTTTCATTTTTAAATGGGAAGCATAATGTGGGAAACTCGAATACGAAGAAAGCAAATTAAAAAAAAAAAAACTACTTGTCAGTAATGGGTTTTATTTAAGTGCACTCTCTTATGGGTACTAACACTTAATTGCAGCTGTAGACTGAGACGGTATTAATAGCTTTTTTTAGAAATTTCTTAATATTTCCTTTTTTTTCAAAAGAAATTTTCAATTACAATAATCAGAAAATGTCAACGAACCTATTGATTTTTATCCAAGATTTAAATATTTATACGGAAAACGAAATTCATATATTTTTGATAAAATATACAAAGAATAAATTTAGGAGAGAGAAAAAACATTTTGCGAAACTTTGTTCGGTTATTTGAAAAGTGATTTTCAACTCCTAGCTTCGGCAATTATTAACGTAATCTGTACTGCCACATTTAAATAAATAAAAATACTTCTCTCGTATTTTCTATCTTTAACCTAAAATTTTTTTAAACAGCGCAGACTTGAAGAAAACGAATTGAAATTTAACATTATGTAAAAAATGATCAGCTTTAGAAAATTTCTGAAACTGCGCGTGCTTTATCTTTAGAATGTATTTGATTATATTTATTTAAATTCAGCAATATACATTATGTTAATTTTTTTATTTTGTAATAAAGGCTGAATTATGCGATATTAACAAACTTAGGATCTGTGGGGGCTTCAATACGAAATATTTCATTGTTTTTTTTCCTAAGGATTGATGGGAACATGAAAATTTTAAACATCTTTGCTTTCCAGTTGGTTGATAGATTTTTTTTTCATTTTTAAGAAGGAATTCTCAATAAAGTATAACGTGTTTACTTTAACTGTCTTGTCTGACATACATTTAAGGTGGGTTTAATTTCAGCCAGTTGATTTCAGTAAGTCGCGCATGCGCAGAAGAAAAATTGAGCATGCTCTGGGAGAGCGAACATTAGTCAAGTTCTTGTCTCGACGGGACAAATACTTGCTACTTTATACAGTTTGTACTATTCTGAGTGTAAACCCATCTTTAATGACATCACAATTTGAATTAATGTTATTTCTGAAAAATTCTTCCATTTCAGCGAATTTCTAAAAAAAAAAATATGTTTAATAATTTCAATTAAAAAAGAAATTCAATGGAATTTTCACGCTTTTTCGTAAATAAAGGGTCTATTCTTTCATATCTGACATTAGACAATGAAATCAAATTTAAAATGAGCTGATGATTTAGTAAAAACTTTGCGCCATTGTATGGGATTAAAATGAATTTAAATACAGGCTTTCATTCTAAGTATGAAGATTACAAAACGTTTTATATCCGAGATTACATTGAAAAGAGGACTTCTCAAATAAAAAATATTGCGGAAAGGAAAGGTTTCAAATCAATTGAAGAAAAGATTCCATTACTCTGTTGAAGCAACATTGAAGAAGAAAAATGGTGTAAAAATGATAACAATTAAGACTCTATGAGAATGATCGCGACGCCCGCAAGACATGGAATCCATTTTGGACGCACTGAGGACAATTAAAAAAAATCAAATAAGGATCACTCATATTTACACTTCAGTTAAAAAAATGGAACAATCGTCTTTCAATTAATGATAAATAATTGAATTAATATTCCAAAATGACACAAATGTTTATGGAAGTTTGAAATAGTAAAATTATAAGAAGGAAGGGTCTTTAGAAGTTTGTTAGAAATCCGTAGCACCCGAAAAAAACAAAGATATTTGATTGAATAAAAAATAGATTAAATTTATAAATCTATATTTAAGTTTTTATGTTGGATATACCATGGATTTCTGCCCAATTAAATAATTTTGTATCAAATACAACATCCAAATTATCCAACAGTCAAACATAAACTTTTTGTTCTTTCTCTGATTATCTGTTTCCAGCAATTTTGTAATCATTTCAAATATTTTTTAGTTATAAATAGCTTAAACCAAATGTTTAATCTGGATCTTTTGTAGTACTGTTGTCTGATCAGTGTCTTAAGGTGTAAAAATTTTTTAGTTTTTCATTAAGGATATTTTTCATTCGACATTTTTATACGGTTATTATATAATCAATAAATGCAGATGTATTTTATTTTAATAAACCATAACTTCTAAAATTATTTATTCTATTACACAGAAATTCAAAATAATGCCGACAATACTGCGGAACGATTTTCAAATTCTTATATTTGATATACCATAGATTTCAGCCTATTAAATTATTTTGTATCAAATATAAAATCCAAATGTATCCAACACTCAAACTTAAACATTTTGTTCTATCAGTAACAATTTACTTTCCGCTATTTTGTAATCAACTTCAAATATGGTTTAGTTATAAATAACTTCAAAGATATTTAATCTGGATAATTGCTAGCACGGTTATCTGAATAGTGTTTTAAAGTGTCAAAAGTTTGTCAGTTTTACAATAATGATTTTTTGTACCACTCAACATTTTGATCTGGTTTCTATATAATATAATAAATGCAGATGTATTCTGTGTTAATAAACCGTAACTTCCAAAGTTATTCAGTTACATAGAAACTCAAAATAATACCGACAATATTTTGAAACGAAATTATAAATCAAAAACATGAAAAGTCAAAAGTATATTTGAAGCATAATTTATAAAAGCACTTTCTTATATTAAATAAATATGTAGTAACTATACCCATCTAGAATGAAATTTAGTTAAATTGTTAACACATCTCTCAGCATCTCACAGTACTGACGTGTTCGCGCGAAAAAGCTTTAATTATATG
>JAPMOR010015104.1:18046-39946 GCA_026543865.1 Argiope aurantia | reverse complement strand
TGACAATGCACGGCCACACAGGACTCATGCTGTTGAGGAGCTCCTGGAAAGTGAAGATATCACTCGAATGGATTGGCCGGCGTGCTCCCCTGATTTAAATCCGATAGAACATGAGTGGGATGCTTTGGAGAGACGCCTTGCGGCACGATTACATCCTCCTGGGAACACCCGACAACTTAAACAGATGCTGATTGAGGAATGGGCACTCTTACCTCAAGAACTGTTGGACAATCTGGTGCTGAGTATGGGGAGACGGTGCGAAGCAACCATTGCAGTAAGGGGAGGGCATATCCCATACTAAGGGACATCTGCTTGCTGTTCTTCCTCTTGGACAGACAATCATGTGTAACGATACTATGAGTTCAATAAAGCCTTTTTTTGTTTGATTCCATACTGTATGCATTGTATTCCTTTCTGCGCAACTATCCTTTCGTCATTCTTTCAGAACAAAATGCTGTATCTCATTTCTGAATTTCATGTCTCTCAGATGATTTCTCGTGAAGTTATGGCAAAAAACATACCTGTTGCTTAAGTTTTGCACACCAGTGTGTATATATATATTGAATATTCTTTTTATGAAGATTAAATATTTTGGCAAGTTACCATAAAAATCAAATTTCCAATTCTGATATTCTCCGCACCCGATGCCCCAAAGATATTTGTAAAAGATTTAAATACTTTTCAGCTGCCGGAATTCAAAATTAAAAGTTTAAATTTGCTTATTCCATTGTAAAAATGTATTTTAAATAAAAATGCATTAATTGTTGGATAAAATATTTCAATTAAAGAATCAAAGAGGGAAACTGAATAATTCCATACTGCTTTATGTCACAATCAAATGGCCTGGTCATAAAGTGATTGCTTAATGGCCTAAAGGTAAATAGATTCGAATTCAATAATCAGAATGTTCTCTTTCTTCCTTGCAGAAACATGACTATTCCCTTAAGAAAATTAAATCTTAGACAATCGTTTTTAAAAATAATGTCGTGAAATTCAATATTTTATTCTACTTTTCTTTGTTTTATCTTTCGTTTTTACCCTTTCACTTTTTACATTCTTTCTTTTACTCAAAAAGAACTTTAAGTATGGACAATTAATTTATGACACATTTTTAAGATTTTACTTAATTTTTTTAAAGAATTTTGTCACATTCAAATGATACTGCATTATTCAGGTTTGATTCGTTCATACCTTTAACACTATAAATTCCAAATTTATAGTTTTCTATCAAATTTAGAGCAGAATACATTTCGTGGAAGATTATCTGTCCGTATATTTGAATATTAATTAACCACAAAGCGGTGAGAGTTAGATGGATCAAATTCGGTATAAAGAATAAGTTTCCATGGTGTAAACAACTATCACAGTTTGAGTCATGTACAACAAGCCGTCTGTCGGTTTGTACCTTCAGAAGCATGAAAACGCGGTAACTCAAAAACGGAATAGCTTAAATATGTGAAATTTGGTATAGGGTATGTGATTTGACGCTATTGAAATCTTGTGCCAAAGTTTAATTTTAATCGGTTGTGAAAAATGCGTTTAAAATAAAAATTCACCTTTATTAGAAAGTATGCGAGAAAGTTTTAGGAAGACCACTACTGCTGATTTTTCATGTAATTAACCATTATTAAAATATATATATTCTAAATGGTTAAGGGGAATAACTGTGTTATTGAAAATTGCCCCGCTTTGAGTGAAGTATAACAAAGAGGTGAACGAAATGAGAGCACAATGCAAATGAATTAGGACAACAACAAACAAAAGGAAGTCCATTTAGAACTCAATGAGTTTTCCCCGTAGCTACCGCAATATTCGACAAAAAAAATCAACATATATAAAAACACGATGCATTTCCGGTTGCTATGATACTACGTGTACTCATTGTAAACAACTAAAATGCGTTTCACATTCATTCAGTTCGGAGCATTAAGCTACTCATTGCATAAAACATCTCATGAATTTTTCACGTTCTTTAAAATAAAAATATA
Source organism: Argiope aurantia (assembly GCA_026543865.1). Classification (NCBI taxonomy): domain Eukaryota; kingdom Metazoa; phylum Arthropoda; class Arachnida; order Araneae; family Araneidae; genus Argiope; species Argiope aurantia. Next base: position 37,958 of record JAPMOR010015104.1, on the reverse strand, counting down.
GTTTCGGTTTTGTTACGTTGATAAATATTCTAACAGGAGGTTACGGATTGTAAATTTAGATATGAAAATTTCTGAGTAAAAATTCAGAAATGCGTGGCTTCTGATATTATAATGTAAATGAAAAAAAAAAAGTTTTAAGAAAGTGCGTTTTATCTTCATTAAAAAAAAAAGAGAGATAATTGTGTTGGTGCTCTGTAAACCTGACAGATTGACTTAGAAAAATCAAATCTGGGTAAACATTGGAATGCGGAAATGTACATATAGAAGAGATCTTTTCCTAATTCTAACTGAAATAGAAAAAAAATGTTTATAATGTTTTAAAATTCGAAAAATTATTTTTTATTTGTGACAAGTTATTTTTAAAAATTGTGACAATTTTTGAAAATATATTTTTTTTAAACTTACAACAAATATTTACGAACATTGCGAAATATTTGAAAACATTGCGATTCAAATCGCTTTTATTGCTTCATTTTTCTTCCACTGCTGAAATAAAAAAAAAGAAAGACAACCTTTTTTATATAGATATAATAAATTAGAAAATGCCGATATTACAAGGAAAGAAAATTTGACATAAAAGATATTATATCAGGATAATTATGTCTTTAATGACACTAATATCAAGGGAATCGACTCTATTAAGAAGGTCATGTTAGCGTAAACCAAAAAGTGTGTACGGTTATTAAAATAGTACGGCTTTATTGTCTAACCATAATGCTTCAAAATATCTCGTTGTCGAAGTCTGTAGTTTTGACTCCAGAAAATCATGTTATGTAAGAAATTAAACTAAAATTAATCACAATCAAAAGTAAAATTAATCCTGACCAGCTGCTACCCAAAGTCAGCTAATTAATATAACAAAACGTAGAGCAATTTTTTAATTAAAAATCTGGAGTTCAAAGCAAACATTTTAAAAGCTCATCTCACTGATGTAAAGGATCTAAATAAATTAAAATTCTAATTATATATTTAATATATTAAAATCCGTAATAGATTCTTAAGACTTTTTTATGCTAGTTTGCATGGCTTAATATTGTTATCATATTATTTTCAACATCTTACTTTTTTATTACTTTTGTTTTGAACAGAATTTCAGTTGGATTTCTTTATACTTTTCTACACTGAAAAGCAAAAAGACTCTTCAAAATATTTTTTATTATTTTTTATTATTCTTTAATTAAAATTTTTTTAAAAAATTAATCAAGGAATATTGAAGACTATTTTCAAAACTAGCATATTCACTAAGTCATTACCAAAGAATGCAGATTAGATAAAAGTTGGTAAATATTTAATTATTAAGTTCTCAACATATTAAAATAATGCATCGAGATCGAGGGCATGTAAATTCTTAGAACTCTTATACATCAAGAAATGCATGTATAATCATTTATGAAATTTAATTTTTGTAAATATGAAATAATTCCATTTATTTTTAAAGAAACTAAAATCGAACAAATTGAATTTTAAAAAAATCATGTAAAAATCCGTGTTTTTTCTTTCAAGACCTTTGAAATATTTTGTAATTCTGTAACACAGTAGTTTACTGGTATAGGATTGCAGCATTCCTTAAAACAATTCTTATTTCACTTTTATTTTCATTTTCTTTAATTTTCCATACTTGGAACTCGATAATCAGTAAAAACGAAGGAAAAAAAAGTAATAATAAAAGAAAAAAAAGAAGAGGCATGAACAAACAAGTAGGAATGCAAGTAGTAGTGCTATTGAAGCACTAAAAAGCATCAAAATTCTAAAAGCCGATGAAAAAAACTAACAATAAAAAAGACGAAAAGCCACTGTTTCCCCCCTTAAACTTGGCAGAGATTGAAGTGGGAAACTCACAGCTCCTGATTTTTTTTCTCACTCCTCCCAAAGACACACTTTCGAACTCTTCATTAAATATCTTCACTTTTTATTCTCCTCTAATGAATCTATTTTCTTTTGTTAAAAGTCTCTCATCAGAAAACGATATGTAAACAATTTTTTAAAGATTTTTGACAACATAGAGTGAAACTTACTTTTTCACTTTCTCGTGAATGAAGCATAAAAAGAGAAAATATTTTAATCATCCAAAAATGTTTTAATACGAGAACTTTGAGGAGTCTCCATTCTTCAGACTTTTCTGAATTCTTAAAACACTTTTTTCTAATTATTTCTCCATATTCCTCTATATGTCTTTTTGCTTGTGAACATCACAACCCAAAAATACAGAGATAGATGGATGGAATTTAGTAAATGATTCTTACATCACATATATAGATCCCTTTCAAATACTGAGCGAAATCCATTAGAAGAAAGTCTGGGTGTCCGATTGCTAATGTACAAATGAACAAGACAACCCCAAAAAAGAAAGCTGATAAATAAAATTGAGTGCACATGTGTAGCATTTAAAATGCTGACTTGCATCCAATTTTGAACTAAATCTGTCGAAGGCTGGCCGCCTCTTGATCTATAATTTCTCATGCATGATACGAAATAACTTGAAAACAGAATAACGATGAGAACATGAACAAAAAAGGCATGGTAATTGATCTGGTGATAACAATTGTAGACCTAATTCAAATTTATTTTCAATTGAGAGAGAAATAGGTGGGTGTTCAAAATCGTCATTTAATTTTTCTGGTACTTGTGAATAATTGTAATCACATTTCTTATCATGCATGACTGAAATTAATCAACAAAAATAGCATTCTAGGTTCAGTAAAATCGTTAACTCAAATAAAAGCTCTAGTCGTATTTTGATTTCTATAGGTCAAATAAATATATACACTATTTACCAACAAGTATTTTGATACTCATGCAAATGACGATATCTGCGGTTTGATCTATGTCACGCCTTCTATACTGTAGTAGTATCATGTAGAAAACAAGTAGTCGCATGCAAGATGCCGCGAATTTCAGAGCTGTCTGACATCGAGAAAGGCGTAATTGCCGGATATCATAAAAATGACCGATTACGAAGGGATATATGTAGTGAGTTAAACATTCCAAAATTGACAGAAGCTTTTGTGATTAAGAAGCGGAAGGTGAGTGGTGATTATCAGAATGCGCTTCGACTCGGCAGACACCCGAAACTAAGAGACGAGTGCTGCCCAAAGAAATTGGAAACACCACACCTAACGTTTACCCACATACTCCAGAAGTTCCAAAAAGCATTCAGGACTGTTGTTCCGATAAATACCATCCGTAATTAAGCACGTTTGCTTAGTTTACATGGTCGAGATGCCGCCCATAATCTTTTGATTACAAAATCTAACCACGCTGCTCAGTTGAGGTGGTACAAGGCACGCCGAAATTGGACCGTAGATGAGTGGAAACATGTTTTCTGGAGTGATGAATCAAGATTGAATCTCTACCAGTCGGATGGAAGAATCTGGGTTTGGCGTAAGCATGAAGAACGTCTTTTGCCAGAATGCATTGTTTCTGCATTGTTTGGTGGAGGAGGAATTATGGTCTATGGATGTTTGTCGTGGTATGCACTGGAAACCTTGGTTCCACTTCATGGTAAGATCAACACCGACTCCTTCTCCACTATCCTAGACAACAATACAGTACAAGCAATTCCACTGTTCTATACAGCAAGCAGTGGCAATTTTAAGGGTTGGATCATTGTTATTTCTAGGATGATAACGCCACTTGTCATGTTGGGAGGTCCACCATGGATTAGTATAATTAATAATGGTGTGAATCGATTGGACTGTCCTGCCTAGAGTCCAGACTTGAATCTCATAGAAAACTCTGAGACGAATTGGATCGCCGAATTATCGCGAGAAACTATCCTCTTCCACTTGTTTATATTGCATTTCAATTCAATTTATTTGACAAATATTTTTATCAATACTGCTCGTTTATGAATACACAAGCCATTTCTAATTATCAGAAAAAAAATTAAATATTTGTCAGCTTTTTTTTTCAGATAGAACATTTGTTATTTTATACAGAATGAATAAGTATGGGCCCATTTTGAAATTTCTGAAAATTATAACGAGTTAAAATTCCAACATTACTCAGTATGCATATGTAATAAACATTCACATTTTTAACAATTTAATAAGTAAAATATTTAAAAATTTAAAAAAAAATTATGATTTAAATTTAAAAAAAAATATTCTGTTACATTATAGGCAAAGTTATTTCCTACTATAGTTCTTCAACATTAAAAAATGATTTTAAAGTTTTGTTTACTATTATATGTATTATCGGAAAGAAACTTTTATTTAGATTTCGTATTTGCATTTAACTTTTCAAGTAATAAATTAAAAGGTATTTTTAGGCGTTGAAATTGATGAAATGTAAATAGGAAGAAAATCATTTATAATCAATTTATTTAATTTATTATTATAAAAAATCTTTATACTGATACCCAGAGGTATTGACGCCTAATATTGGTCTAACATAGAGGAATAAGTTTGTTGAAAGGGAGAAAATATGAAATGGAATATAAATTGTCACTGAATATTAGATAATAAATATTATTGTACTGAATTCAGTGCCCTATTTCTCTATTATTATTTGCATTATAAATAAACAAAAAGTTGATAGATACAGGAAGAGATTTTTCACAATCGTCTTCCTATTTTTTAAAATAGTCTCTCTATTGTCATGCAACTCCTCCGTAATACCCAGCAGTTCGTCAGAGCCAGGCTATGCAGGGTGTTTTGATACCTACGACAAAGAACTTCTTGCTTAAGCTTGCTAATGCTGTTATTTTTAGCTAATCTCACCTGGTCTTGTTTTACTAATCATGATCAATGCGATAAATCAATAACTCTTAATAAAGGAGAAGCGTTTCCGATAACCTTTGCCATCCTGGAGAATTCGAATTGAAAACTGGTCTGCATTTGTGTTTCGTTTCGAAGAAAATCAAGAATTCCTCCAGCGACTTGATGAAACTCATTGAATATTTCGCTGATAAACAATGCATTAACCTTTTAACAAGTGCTTACTATGAACATAATCAAAAGGGAAACCAAACATTCTTCTTCAATTCATTAGTCATGTCTTTCAACCGGCTATACGACAGTGTATATATATATATATATATATAGTAACCAAACTAAAGTGAGAAAAAGTTTGAAAACGAAACTAAAATGAAAACGAAAACAAAACAGTTTCGAAATCGTTTTTGTAAAAACTTCATCGTATTTAGAGAGCGCAAATGCAGCTACTTCTAAAACACAGATGAACTGATACAAAAGTATAAAATCAAGTTAATAGGAAAAACAAATAAACCAAATAAAAAAATAAAAAAGAATCCGGCCTGAAGACTTTTTCAAGGATCACCCCCAGGCAGGGATTCAAAAAAAGGGATTTTTTTTCTGTTAAGGAAATTCAGACAATTAAGTCTAATAATGATTCCTTCGTGACCCGAATTTGTCGTTTTGTGTTTTCCTTTCTGTTTAAATGGTATATCTCTTGGGCCTAATTTCAGGGGATTTTCGGGTCACGAAGGAATCATTATTAGACTTAATTGTCTGAATTCCCTTAACAGAAAAAATCCCTTTTTTTGAATCCCTGCCTGAGGGTGACCCTTGAAAAAGTCTCCAGGCCGGATTCTTTTTTATTTTTTTATTTGGTTTATTTGTTTTTCCTATTAACTTGATTTTATACTTTTGTATATATATATATATATATATATATATTATATTATATTATTTTTTTGCATTAAAAATGTTTAGAGAAAGCAGGTTACCGGGAAGAATAGAGCTTGCAAGTGTTTATTTTTAATGCCATTTCATAACAAGTTTATGATTATTATTTCTTAGATTTAATAAATATTAGGTTTACCAAATATCAAGTTAGTCAGATTACAATTAAAATTCTTATGTGTTTCTCTTAAGTGCCCATTCACCAAGTATCCAGATATATAGTTGGACGGGAAATGTTATAGAATTTTATTTGCTGCCTATACAACTTTGTAATTACTAAAAATTTACCAAAACCTGTTGATAATTAATTAATTAATTGTTAATTAGTTAATTAGTGCTTTTAATTAAAAATTTAAAAATATCACTCTTATCAGTCAAATGATTACATTTTTAAATCAATAATTTTTAACTTTTTATTTTTATTTATAATTTTTTAATATAAACATTAAGCAATATTTTGAAATAAGCTATTTTTCAAAGCTACTGTCAATTAGAGGCACTAGTATGAATTCAAAATTTAATTAAGTTGATAGATTTAGTGATAATTAAGTTCTTGAAATAGTAAAATGTTGTATTGTCTTTGAGGGTTTCCAAATGTTCAGAATTTTAAAACTGCTACTCATAAAAAGTAAGGGAAGAAGTATTTAAAAAATCCACTATTAGAAACATTAAAGATGTAAAATGAAACAAAAGCGAGAGAAAAAGTCTTCTGAAATCATTTATGGCTCATAGAAAATGATATTTATGTTAATACGGACGAAAGCTTGGCAAAAATTATAAGAGTGATATTTATCTCACATATAGCTATATTTTATTTCCGTTATTTTGAGTATTTGAAAATGCCATTTCTTTTTCTTTAAAATTATAAAGAAAATTCCAGAAATTATCAAAATTTTAGTTTCTTTATGAATTTCAATCGCATAAATTCAAAAAATTAAGGGGTTTTAAATAGGAATTAAATTTTTTTACCACTGCTGTGATAAATTTATAGAATTTTTAATTATTTTCTCAAAAATATGAATAAAAGTCATTAATTATAGACAAAACGAACTTCTGCAAAATTTCCACAAATTGGGCATTAAAATTTTAAAAACGGCATTATGTATGAAATCAGAAAGTTGTTTGTAAAACAAAATTGTTTACATATATGATTTTCATGTGCGTAAATCACATCTTAAAAAAATCATAGATATTAATATTGATAATCGACTTAAACTTGATTGTTCTAACCTTTTTCAAATCAATAATAAATCCTTAATCATCCTCAACGCAAATGCATAATCATAAATAATAATCAATTAATTTTCGACAGTTTATTTCCAAAGTAACAATGAAAATACTTAAGCAAATTTTCATTTACTATAAAATGTGTCAATGTCATTGAAACGCACATAGTCCGTTTTATATCTAACAGAGATTTTTATATTCTATGTCATAATTAAAAAAAAAAATATCCGGGTTGAATTTTTAGATGGATGTTTGCAACCACTCTAAATGCATCTGTTAAATTTCAATCACTGTTGGAAACCCTGGAGAAAGGCCCTGCGGATCAGATACTGCCCTCTTCTTCCATGCATTCATTGAACTAACAAAGTCCGTCCCAAAATAGCTCTTGCTTAGATTCAAAACTGGATGGAGACCTAACAAGAAACTTTTCAAAGTATTTTCATAAGAGCAAAAGGGTTCATTTATCATACAACTAAGAAGAATTTAAACTAAACAGAGTTCTAGGAAAACATTTTTATGCAAAGGACATTAACTTTTCGAGTCTGAAAGAAGTTAATGTCTTTTACTTAATGTCAGTATTTCAGGTACGTTTCCCCGCATTCATCTGTTGGATTTAATGAGTGAATAAAGAAGAGAATATCCGTCTCATAAGATTAAAATATTCCGCATCCATGTAAATTTTAAAAAAATGTACAGCTTTCCATTTGAGGTATTTACTTTCACAAATATTTTTACTTAATTATTAACATTCATATTTATCAACTTTTCTTTAAGCCCAAAATTTAATGAATTTATTATGTATGATGCTATTTTGCATGATAAATCCATGATTGAGTGTTTGCTCTCGAATCTGAAACTTAGATATCAGTTTCATCATTTAATAGACGATTAAAATTACAAAACACGTCCTGTAATATTCTTCGTAAAATTTTTTTGAAAAGGAATTTTTCACTAAATGTCCAATTTCATATTTATTTTCACTATTATTATATAAAATAATTTAAATCTGTAGTCTTGAATTCACCTTTAAGAGAATATAAATTTAATCACAGATATTGTTTCCAGAATCATATTATTCTCCCCAAGAATGACATCAGAAGTACACTGCAGGAAAGTCGACTAATAAATAAGCGAATTCTCGCGTCTTCTTAGGAATATCGTAATGATGTGGGGTTCAAATGCTTCCACTCAGATGACAGAACATAATTCACGGGGAATTTGCAACTGTCATCAATAGTGCCGCGAAAGCCACATTTATTTCTTCGTGCATACATTGTGAATGCCACTTGTCTAAACCGGGCATTGGTAATTTTTACGCAGAGGTACAGAGTTTATATTTTTTCAATGAACAATTAAATTATGAAATGCGAATATGAATTATGCAATGCGAATATCAACGTAAAAATAAGAAACTAATATTTGTATTTAACATGTTTATTTTCATTGATTTAATTTATAGATCTAAAACGGAAATAAATATTTAAATCAACTTTCCAGTTTTCTAGCTAACATAATTATGAATTAAAACCATCGGTTTTAAATATAAATTTCCACAAATTATTATAATATAATTATTCCATGAAAAAAATATAATAATCAAATTCCTACAAATTGTCTTATTTTATTTGATAAAACTATTTATATTATCAATATGCAAAATAGAAAATATCGCAGGAAGATTCGTTCCCACTTTTAAACCTTTTCCTTACTCAACGACCATTGGTGGAATAAATATTGCAGTGAAAACTTGCGTCTTAAATTCATGAGTCTATCCTGTATATTCCCAATCTGTTGTATTAACATATCCTTCTGCTGCTGAGACAAGAAAAGTGCAACTAGTGAATTTTCTGATTTAGTGGCATTCATAAAATGTTGTAGAAACCCAATTATCCACCATATTTTGGTAGAAGGGCAAACTGGATAGCAAAGATTCCGGAGTTCTACAATTTCCCATTTATTACCCGAGGAATGTTATTCTAGAATCACTTTCCATATCATACAGTGGGCATTTTCAAATTATGAAATATTGTAGATGCCCAGATATTTATACCATACCATATATATCTTTTATACCTTTCCTTACCATAAAATTTTACAGACACCCAATTATCCGGCATAATTATGGTTATTACACCCAATTAGGTGTATAATCAAAATAAAGCGAAATGCCGAATCTTCCCAAATTATCCCTCGAATTATGGCAAATATCGAATTATCTCTCAAATTTTGGGAAGTCTCGAATATTTAAAAAAATCGGGATTCTATAAATGTTCATTTACTACTCTAACAATGCAATTCTAAAATCACTTTCCATACCATACTATAGACGTCTCGAAACCATAAAATATCGTAGACACCCAATTATCCGTAACGTACCATATACTTGACCATTCAATAAAATATTGTAAGTGCGATATTTTGGTGGAAGGGCGGACTGGATAGAAAAAATGCCCGATCCATGCTATTCTGGAATCAGTTTATTTACCAAATTACTCTTTAATTCATTTTTTTCTTACTTCGCAGTATAAATCAGTGCATCATAAATGCTTCTTTTAAACTTTACGCATCAAAATTTCACTTTAGAAATAGAATATATGTAAATAAAAATATCATGCACATTTCGAAATAAATATTGTAATATAAAAAAATAATTAATGCAAACATGAAATAATGTATGTTTGCTACGGTAAATGTGATTAATTCGCTGATTATGTATAATTTCCGGTGATTATTTGTAATCACCACTAAATGTAATGGTGATTACGAATAATCGCCGGTAATTGTATGTAATCACTAGTTTATTACATTTACGTAACATATATACTATATAACAGGGGGAAAATATAATTAACTATTTTTTTAGAATAAATAACACATTAATCTGGAATACATGCTTCATTCTTGTATAAATTATTAAAATTCATTTCACTATTCTTTGATAAACGATGGCACCAAACAGAAAGGTACATCTGCGTTGTTTATTTAAAAATTATTCTTGCGAAACTTTTTTGTGAAAAAACTGGTAGTCCAGTTGAATTGTACTTTGACACGCAAAAAATACAAAGTAGTAATTTCATTAGTGTAGTTTGTTGAGTTTATTATACAAAACGGGCCTCCAAATTTCCACCCGGATAATTGTAGGAGAAGGGGAAGGTTGAAATGGCGACACAGGTTTTATCGTATTAAATAAAAACTATTAACGTGGGAGGAAAAGTTGAAATTAAAAGATAATAGAAATTAAACATATCCATAAAAAAGGTTGATATTTTTTATAATTCCTAATTAAGCCAAGAGAAAATCTTTCAAAAAATGCAAATTTGAGAAAATATTTTTCATTTTTTTTTAATTGCAGCAAAATGTTTGCAATCCTACTTTAGGTACGTAGAAATGCGTATTAGTAAAAATTTCAGAACGACATTAACTTTACTTTTTGGAAAACTCTATTTTGAGGAAGAAATAAAATGTTTTGGAAATACTTGCGTTTAGCCCTTGTACTTATAACCGTGATTTGCACAGACGACGCATTACTATTCTGATAAAAGGCTACACGAATCACCTTGTGGTAAAATTTCTTCACAGGAACTCTGATTTCACTGAACCAACATCCATCCATCCTGATAGAATTGCTTTTCCCCAAAATATGAGCAAGAATTCCAAATTCATCCATCACGATCATGTCAGTGACTGCTCGTTGCCGTCATTTCTTGACGAAAGAGCCTCTGCTCTCTTTCTGTCAGCAAGACGCTCTACGTTTTGCTTTTCTTGGATTCTATTTTAGTTACTTTCTCTATTACAAACACAATGGATGTTTATACGTGTGAAACACAAAAGCGCTTCAAAATTTAGAAATGTTAGGGATTCAACTTTTTTAATAAAATGAATAATTATAGTTTCTCTTGGTTTTTAAATGATTTCATTTTAAAGAACACTTTCTATTTTTCAAAGTAAGTAAATTAGGTGAAAACATAATCAGATAGGACTGCATTAATATTAAATATGTGTTAGTTGGTAGACCCGTGTTAATGTGAGTTGTATTCTACTGAAAAAAAAATTGTAGATTGTTCAAAAGGAAATAATCTATGCGTAATAAAATGCTAAAGTACACGATACATAAATTGCTCTTATTACTCATTGCTGAATGGCAATAGTGAAATGTAAACAAATCATTATACGACCGTTTCAGACTAGATTGCTTCATTGAATGTTTTTACAATTGTACTTAATTCAATGTTTTGCTAATGAATTTAGCTGCAAAATATTATCAGAAATGTTTTAAAAAGAACTTGCATTCCATAAGTCTGTGGAAACAAGAAGTAAAAGAAATAAAAGTCAAACAGAAATTTTAACAAGCTCTAAAATAGGCTCTACCGTTGCCATTTCAACAATCGCAATGATTTAACTATTCCATATTAATACTTTAAAAGATACATCATCAGATCCATCACGCTGCTTGCTAAAGTCGGCAACTTAAATAAAAAGATGAAAGCCATATTTCTATAAAATTTATTTGCTAAATATTTTTAGTGAACAAAATGAATAATAAACAAACGGAATAAAATCTAATAATGAAAAGTTTATGAGTATTAAAAAGCTTATAATGTCTGATTTTTATCAATGTAACCAAAATACAGAAAGTAGGATTTATATTTTGTTCATTAAAATTTTAAATTATATTTTTGGGCATTTCTCATTAATTTTACCTCTTATTAGCGAAATAAAGAAAACGACAATACATAATAGAAGAAAGCTTTATTAGACATACAGATCTTAATTTTACTAACAAATAAAAAGTATTTACGTTTATTAACAAATAAATAATTATTAAAGACTATTAAAGGCAAATATCAATATAAAAAAATTATATAAGAGGAACCTATAAGAAAAGACTATTGCAGATATAAAAAAAGACGCACAGATGTATTACACCTGTTGTAGCAAATTTACAGCGATGTTGTCGTAAATCGTGAAGTCTCCGAATGGTATGCTTGCTTCAAATATTGAAAATATCACAGGAAGATGATGAAAGATTCATCGTAACGTCAAATGCGATTCCTCGAATGTTTCTCACCTGCTTCAAAAATAGGACTTCCAAAACATATTTTAGAAATGACACGAAAGACAGAAACGTTGTATTGAGTTGACAGGGTCTAATTTGAATGAGACAGTAGTCCCACAATTATAAATAAATTTGTTCCTCACAAAATAATGAATCTCGAACCTTTTTAACAATTTCTAGTACTAAGTCCACACATCTGACTTTGAGTCTACGATATAAAATGAAAAACATTCAATTTCAGCCAAAAACCAAGAATGTTGTTGTATACTGAGATAACAAAAGTCCCTGGATAACATCTTTAATAATGTGTTCGAGCTCCTTTTGCCCAGCGAAGTGCAGCAATTCAACATGATAGAGACTCAACACATCGTTGGAAATACTCTCCAAAATTATTGAGCAACGGTGCCTATATAAAAGTCCATAATTGTGAAAGTGTTACTGATGCAGAATTTTATGCATGAATTGACCTTTCGATCATGTCCCATAAATATTTGAAGTGATTCATGCCGGGTGATCTAGGCAGCTATGTCATTCCATGGAATTATCCAGAATGTTCTACAAAAATAATCGTAAACAGTTGTGGCCAGGCGTCATTGCGCATTGTCATCCATAAAAATTTCCAGCATTGTTTAGGTACATTCAGTGATCGGTTCAGATGGTCCAGAAGACCCATTCTATTTCATGTATAAACAGCCTACACCATTTTGGAATTCCTACCAGCTTTGTACAAGGCCTTGTTGATAACTTGGGCTCAGAGCTTTGTAAGGTCTGCTGATATGATTTCTAGGCCATATCAGCTAGGTCGTGCTGTTAGTAAAGGTACTCGAGTCAGACTTGTGCTGCCATGGCCCATTAAAATCAAATTTCATCTCAACTATTTTAATGAACACGACCGTTGTACATCTAAAATTGATTCCTGCAATTATTCATTGTTTGTCTGTTAACACTGACAACTGCACTCACATGTCGCTGGTCTCGGCATTAATAGGAGGTTCAGGAGGTCGGCCACTCCTTTGCCCATGGTGAGAATTTATGCTATGAATCTAGGTATTATCGGTACACTCTTGACACTGTGGATCGTGGAATGTTCAACTCTAACTATTTCCGGAATGGAACGCCCCATACGTCTAGATTCAATTACAATTCTACCTTCAAAGTTTGTTCATTCCCGTTGGGCAATAATTATCACGTCAGAAACCTTTTCACATGAATCAACTGAATGCACATTAAAGCCTTGCCAATATGCTTCCCATTTATGCAATTTATACGTGATAATACAGCTATCTGTATATTTGCATATTGCTATCCCATGACTTTTATCACCTCTGTGCATATCTAATCCATTTTGTTTTTAACAATTATTTCATTTATGAATATATTGAAATCCATGAATATATGAGAATAAATTTGCAAAAAAAATCAGTGTTCATTTTCTTCAAACGAGTTGAAACTTTTAGGAAATTCCATAGGACATTACAAATTAATTTTGTTTGAAGTTCTAGTATTTCCGAACAAAGCCGTTACTGAAATCACAATAATGTTAGCGAATAATTCAATTCATTTTGTAAATTTAACAGTGAGACAGTTTTGTTTCATTTACTAGTTTATTACCAGAAGACATGAAAATAAAAGATATTCAGTTTTGTACTCCTCAATATTTGAGTTATTAGTATAAATATAATTAAATTGTTCATCTTCTTTTTTTAGTTAATGCAAGAAATAAAAATAGTACGAAAATAAAAAAAATAAAAAAAAGAGTTGAAATCACACCTTGCTATTTTCTGCATTCACGATGTTTGACTAAATACAAAATAGTTCTCCAATGTCATAGTAATAATTTTCTGCCTTGAGAAATCGTCTGAAGGTAGTCTGGAGTGTGCTATCATTAATCACAGAGAAAATTGTATATGCTAAATCATATAAATAACACTAAAGACTTAAACAGATTCGAAATTGATTATTCGTGAGAAAGAGAATCAATGCAAATTATATTCATCATTTGAAGATAAGTAACTCTTTAATACGTCTTAATCGCACGTTGGCCCCCCCGACTAATGACGTCTCAGATCGTTGACTCACTAACCTTGCAGATCAAGAACGGGTCCATTAGAACGAATCCTTTCCTTTCTTTTAGCCTCAAACTGTGCGTGAGGCCTCGTCAATTCATGAGAAGTCGTCTCGTGGCATCACGTTTTTGAATCTTTAAAAATTCATCACTTTTTCCTGAAATAGATTTGGCCACTGTACCGGAAGAAAATTTAATGTTTTTCGTGTATCTTTCGTCCAAAATTTAATGCTGGATAAAGGCACACAAGGGAGAAGGCATACCTACGGTGTAGAGCTTAACGAAGCGAGTCTTTTTAACTTTCTTTTTTGTTATAGAAGGATGTTCAAAGTTATAAAAGAGGGATCCTAAGATGAACTGTTTAATTCATGATAATGCACTAGAGGTCGGCAAGGGAAAGATGAATAGGTCTTTGAAAAAGTTATATTTCCTAATGAACTAAACATCTGATACCGATGTGGTATGAGACAGATAAAAAACCGGACAATGCATACATGAGTTTTTGTATTCAATACATCTTGCCTATTCTTGTTAAATACAAAATACAAAACATAAAATTAGACAATAAATATAGAACAAAACATTAGAATACAAAACATAAAATTAGACAATAGACATAGAACAAAACATTAGAATACAAAATATAAAATTAGACAATAGATATAGAGGAAAACAGTAGAATACAAAACATAAAAGCAATTCACCTAACTTTCATGTGAATATTTCTATTCTAATATCAGGGTACATATTTTATTCATAGTAGTATTTGGAAGATAAAATTAAAGGCAGAAAACACAGAATTTGTTAATTTTAAAGTATAATGTTTTATATACTGATATAACATTGCATGGCTTCAAACTGCCACATGCATACATATCGCTTAAAATCCCGCTTCCTGTAGATCTTTGAATTATGAGTATCAAATTTAGCATTCACTTTTTCGGTAGTAACGTACTCAAAAGAAAGATTAATATTAAAAATAGTAATAGAGTATAATATTAACAATAGTAATAATAATATTAATACCATAATATTAATAATAAGTAAGAATTATATTTAACTAAATATTAATTTCAAGCGAATATTTCTGTTCTAATGCCAGGGTACACATTTGAGTCAAAATAGTATTTAGATGATAAAATTAAAGGCAGAAAACACCGAATTTATTACGTTTAACATATAATGTTTTATAGATTGATATAACATTGTATGACTTCAAACTGCAGCATGCATATAAATCGTTTAAAATGCCGCCTCTTGTAGATCGTTGAATTAAAAGTATCAAATTCAGTATTTACTGTTTCAATAGTAACGTACTCACTAAGAAAGAGTAATATTAATGACTAGCCGCCTTTGGCGATCAGCCGGTTTGCCAATCTTAATGCTCGTTAAAATTTTAATAATTAAATATTGTATGTAATTCCTACTTTAAAAGCTTCTTCATCAAAATATTTTAAAACAAATTTTGATAGTCATATAATTCACTCATAATATTATAAAGGCCTTCAGCCATAACGTAATATGTATTTCTCTCATTTTCTGTTAGCTCCCGTAGAATGTATGTTTTAAATTAAAGTGGAAATGATTATTCTGCAATTAATATAATACCATTTTTTTACTGAAACAAAGCATTTTTTAATAATATGATTACTGGAAACAGAGTCACTGAGCATTTAAACCTTATGGGCACGAAAGAATATCTTTCTTAATTTATGTAATATCTCAAGAATTTGTCAACAAACTTTTCTCAGATTCATCATGAACAGATCGATTCATTAACAATGTTTAAGTTTAAATGCAATAAACACTAAGATAATAAACATAATCGGTCAAAAACAGGTTAAAAAAACTACTTAAAAAAACGATGTACTTAAAACTATACAAAACTATAAAACTATAAAAACATATACAAAAAATATATAACTAACATAAATATAGTTTCATTACAAAAGCATACAACTAACCTAAAGACAATTTTATCAAGTTCTCACCCGTTGAAAATAGTTGTCAACAATCAGAACACAATATGCATGTGTGAAATTTTCTACGCAAGATGTGGTAACGCTATGTAGATTAGAAAATATTTTATGTCTCTTTTTAGCTACTTTAACAAAATATTTTTTAAGTTTCAAGTTTCTAAAATTGAATTTCAGATAATGCTAAGTAGATCAATCGGTCGGTCAAAATTTCTACTAGATTTTGGTAACGCGTCGATCTAAACTGATTCATTAGTATTCTGGCTAGTTTACAAATTTTACTAAGTTACAAAATTCAATTTAAACCTATTTTGATAGGAAGAATAATTTATTAAAAGTAAAAGCGATTCAAAATAGTGATAAAAATTCATTTGAATATAATTGATTCACACACGCGCGTGTATGCGTAAGTATTAATGTGTGTGTGTGTGTGTGTGTGTGTGAATTCTTTATTCAAAATAAAGCGAAACTCTTTTCAAAATCTCACTTTTTGCTACGAGAAATCAAGAGTCTGGTGGGTGTACACTGCCATATCGTATAACAAATAATGATGCTTTATGTGAGAAGGAAACACAAAGTCACCAGTTAAAAAGAAGCACAAGCGAAGCGTACAGTAAACAGCACTTGCAGAAATAAATAATTTATAAGCAGCAATTTTTTTTTCTGAACAACTGCTATAGCACAAACTACTTAAAGAGTACTCACTGGTGGACACCACTTCAAAGAGGGAATTTGCTCAGTTACTTTCTTTAGACGCGATTATTGACCCCTCTTAGCTTTGTTTCTTGGTTAAAAATATCCGTGACAGGGCAAAGAACCTTCTAGAAGAATATCGTATCTTCGCTCTTAAATTTCAGGCGTTAATGTTTTTGTTGCCGAAGTCGCCAAGTTTGTTACCTTGGATAGGGATCAATGTTCTGTTATTTCCATTCAGTATTCTTTAAAGCGGTCTGTAAATCTGTCTTCCTTATTCTGAAATCAATTGCACAAGGAAGCAGTATCACAATTTCGAAATAATACGAATCAACATTCAAAGCGTTTCAGTCTATAATTACTACGTCTTCACTCGAGTTTTTAAAGGTAGATTCGTTATATTGGGATTCAGTTTCGAAAAAAATTAATCCTCCCTTTCTTTTAAATGAACGTAACATTGATCACATAATTTGAAAGAGTTAATATGCGTCACGCGAACTAATATCAAATCTCGATTTTGTTCAACAGAAGAAGTTTACTTCAAAATCAAGGGATGATTTCCCGATATTCCGCCACAGGACATGATTCCCGATTAAATTTATTGAATAACCAATTTTAGAATTTTTTTTTACGTTCTGTAATAGTGAAGCTTCTGTTTTTTAGTTTTATCACAAAGAAATATGGTTCTTTTCCAATAAAATAAACAAAAAAAATAATAAGATTAAAATTTGATTGCAATACTGTACAATTCATTATAAAAAAGTACAGAATATCCTATTACTACAAAGAAATATATCTTTATATTAGACGAACATTAAATGGAAAAAATATGATTCGAAACTCTAATCCGCCTCATCGGGACTTGGTCATGTTTTGCTTATAATTCGTCTAATTTGAATACATTATTCACTACATTCTCTGAGTAACGAATTTTACAACACACAATTTCCAAAATTTAATACCAGAACAAAAAACCTGATCATGCTAGAAAGCATCCATAGCTTGGAAATATGTTAAAGCGATTGTCTATATTTATAAAAGGAAGTATACGCGTCTGTGGTATGTAGACACATCTACCACTTTCAAGATATTGAATTTGTCTCACAATTTAAAAGGGGATTCAACGCATCCGGAAGCTCAAGTTTTGAAATTGAACGTAGAAATCCTCGGGAATGCTTTTATTTAATATTTTGCACTGTACTGTGATTGGATGGGAAGAATTTACAAAAAGTGTTTGCTCGTCGTGTAATTTCTAGTGATGCCTAAAACATTTTTAAATTCTCAGAGAGAATAAACTATTGTCATTTCACATAAATTTATTTTTCCTTTTTAATGCAACTAATTGAATTTTGAGTTATTTTGAAGATAATCTTCTTCTTCAAGGATTTTATAATTTTCTTAAAATTAAATTTTCAGAATTCAGCATTCTAATGTCATTATATTTTTCAATTTTTTGATATCATTATTCGAACATTTATCTCTAAATTAAAACAAGAACGATAGGAAAAAAATATCTTGAGAAAATGAGTTGAAAGGTAGATTTTACTGACCCACAGCAGAAAATACTGGTATATGGAAATAAGTTTAATTTTTAATACAAAATACCAAGATACATTTTTTGGCAAGATACTAAATTTCGAAAATAAAGAATTATGAAAATTATTTTTACATTATTTGATTTTTAAAGTCGTTAATCGCAAAAAACTTCCTAATTTTATTGTCTTTTTCTGTACCCCGTCTTCATTTTTAATTGTTAATTTTGTTTTTTATTGCCTATGATTCACCAGACAGTACGAAGTAACCCTAATAATCTACACTGGTGTGCAAAACTTAAGCAACAGGTATGTTTTTTACCATAAGCATTACAAGCGATTTCCAACGCCAGTTGATTTGGAGAGAGGTCGGGACTCGGTTTCATCCCAGTAACATCACGGAAAGAGATCGTTTCGGTGGTCCTGGAGTTGTCGTCTGGGGAGGCATTATGATGAACGGGCGGACTGAGCTTCACGTTTTCGACAGAGGTTCTGTAACTGGAGATCGCTATTGTCAGGAGGTGATCCTTCCCCATGTGCGTCTGTTCCGAGGTGCCATTGGATCAGACTTCGTTTTTATGGATGACAATGCATGGCCACACATGACTCATGCTGTTGAGGAGCTCCTGGAAAGTGAAGATATCACTCGAATGGATTGGCCGGCGTTCTCCCCTGATTTAAATCCGATAGAACATGTGTGGGATGCTTTGGGGAGACGCCTTGCGGCAGAATTACATCCTACTGGGAACACCCGACAACTTAAACAGATGCTGATTGAGGAATGGGCACTCTTACCTCAAGAACTGTTGGACAATCTGGTGCTGAGTATGAGGAGACGGTGCGAAGCAACCATTGCAGTAAGGGGAGGGCATATCCCATACTAAGGAACATCTGCTTGCTGTTCTTCCTCCTGGACAGACAATCATGTATAACGATACTATGAGTTCAATAAAGCCTTTTTTTGTTTGATTCCAAACTGTATGCATTGTATTCATTTCTGCGCAACTATGCTTTCGTCATTCTTTCAGAACAAAATGCTGTATATCATTTCTGAATTTCATGTCTCTCAGGTGATTTCTCATGAAGTTATGGCAAAAAACATACCTGTTGCTTAAGTTTTGCACAGCAGTGTATATTTGAAAAACGCTAACGTACGTGACACTGAAATCGAGCTTATTACTAATTGTCGAATGACAAGAGTTAAATATAAATAATGCATCATATGGATTTCAGACTACTTTATTCATTGAACATTTTTACAGCTGTACTGAATCAATGACTTCGCTTAGCTAATTAAAGGAGCTGCCAAATATTATTAGAAATGTTCCGAAGATAGTTCGCCATGTCACCAAAGAGGTCATCAGACAGAGGAAAGAAGATAAGAAAGAAATCAAGGAATACGCTTCAAACAAAAAGTTCAATCAGCCTGCAAAAGCGTGCTTAACCGTTGTCCGATAATCAACAGTGATAAGACTTAAGATTAATGTACGGTTTGTCGCCAGTCACGTCGAAATCGAGTCAATCGTCCAAAAACTCTCTAAAAGTCTGTAATGCAGGGTGTATACCAGAAATCTTAACAAACGGCTTTTAAAGTTGCAATCAAAAATTGTCATGATTATATGTGGCGAGAAATCAATCAAAAGGTTTTCAATTTTGGAGCTCATATATTAATCTTAAATCTAACCGTAATCGCTATGGAAATTGATACTCATATCTTC
>JAPMOR010015100.1:0-18625 GCA_026543865.1 Argiope aurantia | reverse complement strand
CTAACTGGTCAGTTTTACATATTGAAATTGAATTTTGTGCATAATCTTCTCTAATATTCACACCGCGAATAACGACTTAACTATTTCAAAGTGGTTTTTCATATATATTGTTAATTGAAACACCCCCTTAAAATATGTAACACATTATTCCTTGAAGAAGTCTTTAAACTATGCCAAATTGTGCTCTCTAAAATTGCATTCATTATTTCAAACTCATATTTAATCCTTGCGCAATCTAATCTTTAAAATGACCAACCACCTTCATAAAGTCCTACGCTGAACTCCCTGGTTCCCATGACAACCGTAGTCATCATTGAAATTATATTGCAGATAACTGTCCCGATGGCTTACGTCAGATGTTTCAAAGTAAATCAGCTGAGTATACAGATCTTCCGATGTGACAATAAGATTTGGTAATGAAAGTCACAAGGAAATTTTTGAATCATACCTTTTGGTCACTTAGATTTAAAATAATCTATTTACTTCAGATTATATTTTTTTCTGAAATATCTGTTCAGTTTAATCTATATCTGTTATTTTTTTTATCTTGGATAAGTCCGATTTTCCTCTGGCTTTACAGAAAAAAAAATTCAGTCATAATTTAAATTTTAGTTTTATTATATTTTATTTTCAATATGAAAAAGACTTAAGTATACGAAGTTGTAGATTAATGACAATTCCAAATAAATTTAAATCAAGCAATTAATTCTGTTAATTGAGAAAAGTTTTTATAAAATACCGTATTTATACAGTGATCATTCACAAACGAACCTTATTTGTTGATATACAATACAATCAAATCTCTCTTCTAAGCACAATGATTTTTTTCTCTTGTATTTCTGGACTCGTATTTTATTTTTATTGGTCTGAATAAGAAGCCAATCTATTTATCCCTCTATTTATCGAATTATTTTACCATCAATGTTTCAAATTTATTTTTGAACCATTAATTACGTTTTGGTACATAATAAATCCAGAGCGAAGAATTTTTTAAAATTAATTATAATAATTTAATTAATTATATAATAAAAGATTTTTTAAATTATTTTTAGTTGATATCTATTGCTTTCTATTGGAAATGAGTTCTTCGTGTTCTTTCAAATACTATTAAAAATAGTCATATTGGGAAGATATCAGCGGAATTTAAACGTACTTTTAAGTATCGTCGTTAAATAAAGGGTGAACCTCAAAGATACGTTACAAAATATTAGTTTAGTATTATAATGTTTAAATAATCAAAGAAATTCAAAAGTCACTCCTGCTTTTTTAACAATCTCCTGAATATTTATTGTAATAAAGATCCTTAAGTATTTTGTCAGAATTATAGATTCCGCAATATCAATTAGGTTTGCGGTTACAATTCTTGAAACCTGTTTACTCCATTAACACAGCATATTACACAATATTATTCATTATTGTATGATATTGTATTATTAAATATTCCCCAATATTATGCTATATTGCGAATATTTAATACCATGTATTTTATACAATATATTTGTGCTACCAGCTTGGACCACTACATATATAAATGAGCAATTACGAGTTATTCAATCATACCTATCTGCATTATCAATAAAGTGGTCAAACATTCCAAGAGCATTTAATTAAGTACAAACACATTTAAGGATCAGTAGCAATTATCTTAATAGCACAGTTATCCCTAAATTTTCTCTAATACAATCCTTATGGAATCCTTAAACAATTTCGATGACCACTCCCCCACCAAAGCATTAACTGAAGTCTAGCCTTAATCTTTATTCACCCATATCCCTAAGATGACTGATTAGCCCCTTGAAACGTCCTAACACGGAACTTCCCGTTCCCATGACGACGGCGGCCATCATTTAAAATAGTTTGTCTAGCGAATAACTATTCTGATGCCTTAGACCAACTCTGTCTGTGTATTTCTACTGGGTACTTAGAGAAACCCCATTGTATGTCTATGATTTGGCAATTTAAAAGACATAAGGAATAGCAAGGGAGGATGTTTCTCACGCATAATGTGAGGCACGCAAATGTTTCTACGGCATGCTGTGCTTTTGAATTTCTTTGAAGTTCCTGTTCTTTGCAATACCTAGGTTTTTCTTGTGATTTTGGGAAAAAATCGGGTTAATTTTCTTGTTTCAGATTCTGAAAGGAGGATAGGTATTCTTTGGTTTTAAGGATCATAATATTGGCTGCAATTTAATAGAGAGATTTGTATATCATTATGATAAATACATTAATACATTACATTAATACATTAATATACAAATATGCTTTTCACCTAGTTCACATCAAATATGATATATATTTCAGAAATGTAATTTTAAAAAAATCAAATTAAAATTAAATCAAATTTTGCATCTTGTCAATTCAAATTCTGACATATATTTTGATAGCATGTAACAAAACACTGTATAACTCGAATCAAACACAGCAAGAGTATTCTCACATTCTTTCTCACATAATCTTTAATAAAGGTGTAATGCCCCACCCACTACATAAATTCTTTACCTTTAATAAAGCCACGAATGTCTTCATAGATGTCACTGGCAAGCAGTAATTGAGCAATACTAATCTTTAGTGTGCATTTAACTTTTTTTATTTATTATATCGTGTAATTCTCCGTAATTATTTGACGATTAAACCCTTGCTTGCTGTTAAACCCTTAACTGATTTATTTTTTTCTATTATCTTTATAGATTGCAATTTCTGATTGGAGAACGTTTTGACTTAAACGAGAATCCATAATATACAAGATATACTTTTACACTAAGTTATAAAAGTCGTAAGTGGCATTGTTTATCTTTAAAATGCCAAAACGAGATGAATCAATACATGGCGGATAGGGAAACCAATTAAGGGGTTAATAATATTTGGAAATCAAATTTTGCACTTTGAACGCCTTTTTTTTTCTACTGACTGAAACCGAGATTTGACTCCAAAATATAATTGTAGTAACAAAATCACATATTAAGTTTTGCATATTTAAGTGATTGCGCCTTTGGATTATCGCGTTTATATACTTTCATAAGTACAGACCGACAGACAACCAACACTTGGACGGATGTGAAACCAAATTTGATAGTTATATACACTTTATTTGCTTAATCTGTTTATAGAATTTGTTCTTTTGATTCTGCAGTTATAAAGTTCACTTGTAAATTGATAGCAGGACGAACAGATGCATCAAAATGGCTTTTGTTCAAAAGACGATAAAAGTCTGCATATTTGGTGTACAGACCATATAACAAATTTTATTTCAGAGAGTTTTTTGGGTTATTCTTTCCTCAAATCTATAGAAATAATGCCGGAAACGTGTTTTCGAGCTTACGTACTTCAGGAACGTGGAGATCTGTTAAAATCCCGAGTTGGAATTTGTTGACTATTACTAGTCTTTCTCTGTATTATGTATGTAAGAAAGTAAAAAGAGTAACCTTTTTCTAACTGACTCGTGACAACGATTTTGGTCCAAATATGAATAGCACGAGTCAGAGTCGTGAGCTAAAAATCGTACGGAATGGTTATATTATCAGACAGATTGGTGAAATGACTTTTTGCCAATTACAAACGGCAAAACATTACTCAATATCTCTAGTTCGATTTTTATGCGGAATCCAATACTTTCTTTATATTTCGTACAGCAGAAATAATAACTGAAAAAAACACGCGGAATTGTATCAAATTTTTGGGCGAACATTTAATATTAGTTTTGATATTGTTTTTTTTAAATATTCATCCACAAAAAAATATTTCAATCACGCAAAATGACAAATATCAGAAAATTACTTGAATTAATATTTACATTCATTAATTATTACAAAACGAAATTAATGTAATAATAATGTTCAGGAACTGATTTAATATATGCTAAAACACAAAACCATGTGAATATTATGAAAAGGGTCAATAACAGTATAATATAGAAAAAAAAATCTCAAATTTTAATTTTCATTAATATTGTGAAATAGATTTTTATCTCATTTGCCAGTTTATGGGCTGATATAGAAAAGCTTAATTTCTACTTAAAAACTTTTCATCATATGCTAACAGCAGCAAGTAAAAATAAAAAAAAGAAAAGAAGAAAAAAAGAAACTACGCATTTTCATTTTTTTCTCTATTGATATTCGTAATATTTAAAATATATACTTTAAAATAAAATAATGATGAAGTTCAATAAAGGAGCGATTTTCCTTGTTATATTGCTTAAATCTTAGAAAATACAGATAAAAAAACAACACAACGATTACTGAACTATATAACAACTCAGCTGATGATTCATTTCAAACCATGTATATGTCTCAATGGTCAGTTACATAGGTTCCCCCCCCCCAAATAACAGCTCCACAAAGGAAGTTTCTAATTCGTTAGTGGATAATTGACTACATCGAAACTTCTATTCTGAAGCTTATTAAACTGATTAGATAGACCTAGATATCTTTAAAGTAATTGTTTTACTGAAATTCCTTAAACTATTTGAATTCTTCAATAATTTACATTCATTATCTCAAGGACGGCTTAGACATTTTGCTTTCGAGTCTGTAAAATGACCGTGAACGATTTCCGTTTCCATGACAATGGCGGTCATCATTTAGATTAGTTTATATTGCAAATAACTATCCTGGAGGCTTAAACCAAGTGCCTTTGCATAAATCAATCGGCCACTTGAAGTTAATCCATTGGAGATATACGATTTGGCAATTTAAAAGACAGACGGAGTATCATAGCCATTTCTCATGCATAACTATTCGGCCACGAATGTTTCATTTTATTCGTTCATTGCATGTTATACTTTCCGAATTTTAGCACATTCAAAGTTAAGTGATATTTTATGCTTGCGATGAGACAAGGCTTGATTTGAAGGTTAGAGGAATATAAAACTTTTTAGTAATTTCTTTATATCCATTTTCCTATACTTTAAAAAATTTAAAAATTAAAGATATTGGCATGCATTTATCAGAAAAATATAAGCATGATTATTTCCCTGTATCCACAATCAAACGAATAATCAAATTTAAAAGAGTGAAAAAATATAATTATATTCTGTAAAATTCCATATTATTTCAGCGATTAGAAATTTCAGTCTTAATTAAAAAGGCCCCAAACGTCAGTCTAATGAAATTACAATTGGCACCCGATACGACAGAAATCTTGAAATACCCGCGGCCCGGTGGATACTTTGCTCCCCCCCAAAAGCACACCCATGTGGGTTTTGGGAGACCGGTAGGATTTTTAAAATCACTCAAAAGATATATATTTATATATTTTCACTCAAAATATACATTTCTCATATTTTCTGAGCAGCCATAAACTTCGCGAGGTATATTTATCCTTTATAAACAAAACATGTCATTGCTGAAGCAGCAACACATTAATATGCCGAAATCATTTTATTGACAAGTTTTATATTGGAAAATAGCTACATGCTACAGAAGATGTTCAAAACTCCAACCAGAAACAGTCACAAGGGCTTAACAAAAGCATCACTTGGGATTTCTAGACGTTAATATAACCAAACCAACCTGGGATTTCTAATTTTCTGAAAGATTCATTTTGTAGCTCCATCTCCACGACAGCTAAAAAGATGTCAATGATGAGATCTTCAATTGAATCAATGGGGATCTTATACACTCAAGTTTCACCTCGACCCCACATGAAGAAGTGCAGGCATGATAGGTCCAGAAATCTACTAGACCAATGAACCGAGCTACCACGACCTGTGATTTCCAGATGTGCCATTTAGATACTGGCATATGCCATTGCTGTAATATGCGAGAACCCATAATGAAATCCCACTGCCATCTCAACGACTGACGATGCTTCTTAAAGAAGATCGGCGAGACTGTTGGAAGAACAAATGCCAGACTTCCTGTTCTTACAAGAGGACAGAAGATACCGTCCAATAAGGTGATTTCCAAAAATATCAGCCCAAACATTGACAGAGAGATGATCTTGAATTGCAATTGGTCGCGTATTTTAGGACTTCTCCAAAGCCCCAAATAAGCGTTATATTGATTGAAAACTTCCTTTCTTGTAAAACTTGCTTCATGCGTGAGCAATATGTACACGTTGTCTACCGAATTTTGTTGAAGATTCCATATAACGAAAGTCTTCCGTAACTGATAAACTGCAGTCTTAACTGATCAAAGGTATCACAGATGGTATGGGTAGATTTGGTTTACTGACAATTATCTACCATATAATGGAGTGGAAAAAACCAAATCGTCAGCTTTTCGCTTCAATACTCGCACTCATGTAACCATTTGCAAATTTCTAGTCAATTTTGACATCATCGTTGAGTCTCGATTGATTGTAGCTCTCGTTATACAATCAATCCTACATAACTTTTTATGTGCACTTGAGGATATCGTATGATGAGAGCATGCGTGTAAGTGAAACGTTCCTGGTACGAGAACGGAGCGGTGCGTCCGTTGCAATCCTCAGCTCCGTATGTCAAATACATGTCGGTCAATTCAATGTTTGAATATTTTCTGCCTCGGAACTAGTCCACAAATGCTAACTTCCAGCGAAATAGATGTTCACGTGACCTGTTGCTCAATGCCCTCTACCGCATGGGGCAAGTATTTTGCAACCAGAAATGCTTTGCAATTTCGATTCGTCTTTATGCCCCCACTACATACTGCAAGTTTTCCTCACACTGATAGGGAAACACCTTGGTGCATCCGTTACAATCCGTAACTACATGTGTTAATTGCATGTTGATGAGTCCTGCATTCGAATACTTACTGCCTGAAGAATAGTTTGCAAATGCTATCTTTAAGTGGAATTATTGTAAATGTGAACTGTTGTTCAACACTCTCCACAGCATAAAGCAGGAATTTCGCACCGAGCAATGCTATGCGATTCCGATTCGTCTTTCTATCTCCTATACCTCCTGAAAACGTTTCTCACAATGTTAATGAAACACCCTGTAGAATCGATACCTTGGATAGGAAAAATTCTCCTGTTGAATCATATAGTAGCAGTCTCCACTGAATACAAAAGATAAGAGTAGATATAAATTGTGCTTCTAAATCTAAGAATAGAACTTCAACTACTCGTTTAAAGATACACTACCTACCAATCAGTATTTGGACACCCATTTAAATGAAGATATCTGCAATCCTGATATACGTCACGCCTTCTGTACTTAAATATCGTGTAGAAAACAGCAATGATATTAATCGCAGGCAAGATGTCACAAAATTCTGAGCTATCTGACTTCGAGAAAAGGGTAATTATCGAATAAAATGGAACTGGCAGATCCTTAAGAAACATATCAAGTGAGTTAAACATTCCAAAATCGACAGTGGATTTTATAATTAAGAAGAGGAAGGTGAGTGGTGATTGCCGGAATGTACTTCAACCCGGCAGACTCCCGAAACTAAGAGATAGACGACCAATGCTGTCAGCAATGTTTTTCCTACGCTGTGGCGATTTTAAGGGTTGGATCATTGTTATTTCTAAGATGGCAACATCACTTTTCATGTTATGATATCCACAATGGATTGGTATGATGACAATTGGATGAACCGACTTGACTTGTCTACCCGGAGTCAAGATTTCAATCCTATAGAAAACTTTTGAGGCGATTTAGATCGTTGAATTATGAGGTGCTGCAAACGTATAAAATCAGCAAACGAACTTACATGTCTTCTCCAAGCTGCGTGTAAGAAAATACCACTTTCCATCATCCGAATACTTTTGCAAATCATGCCACGATGGGTCAAGGCTATAAGTACTTTAGATTGGAAGCTCTACCAACTACGGAATTTCATAAATTGTGTTTATCTATTTTATCACAGGTGTCCAATTACTTATTGGTAGACAGTGTAATTATACTGCAACAACATAAACCGAGTCTGTTCGGATTTTAAATTGAAATACCTTAAGAAGTCAAATTTTTA
Organism: Argiope aurantia; assembly: GCA_026543865.1. Taxonomy (NCBI): domain Eukaryota; kingdom Metazoa; phylum Arthropoda; class Arachnida; order Araneae; family Araneidae; genus Argiope; species Argiope aurantia. The sequence goes on along the minus strand of JAPMOR010015100.1, from coordinate 10,733 downwards.
TGCTATATTCGTTAAGACAGGTGTAGCCTTATACTAAATGTAAATAATAGGAATAAGAGACTATATACGATGTCCTAAATTTTTACTGAATAATTTTCTTTTTACTTTTAAAGATATCATAACATTAATGTTTACCTTATCTGTAAATTTTTATTGGTTCGAAAGTATATATCTACAACCTGCGGTACTTAAAACAAAGACCGACTAAAATCACACGTTGCATATTCCATGTACATTCCAAGAGAAAACATTCTTAATCGGTTCATTTTCAACAACATTTTCCCAAATGATTTTTGAAACTGTTATTGAATTCAAACACACGTTTCAATGATATTTCTAATTATTCCTTATGGAAACTCTTTACCAATTTCAAATTCCACAATTTCAAAATCTCAAGCATCATTCAAATCTACCCTTAATCCTTATTCCCCCCAGATCCCAAAGATGACCGATCAGCTTCGCATAGTCCTTCTCGTAACTTCGTAGTTCCCATGACAACGGCGGCCATCCTTTAAATTAGTTTATGTCCCAACTAACACTTGCGATGGCTTGGGTAAATCAACCAAACATTTAGAGAGATTTAGACTCCTTTAGAAATGCACGATTTAGTAATTTAAGAGACATAAGGAAAGTCGGATATATATCCCCTGATAACCACCGGTCACGTTTATTTCGCCTTATCTATTCTCGCCATGCCGTTTGTGCGATATTTCGGTATATACGGGGATTTAACAACATATCCGTATATAACGAATTTAAAGCTTTGAATGAAATCTGAATTTATCTTTATATTACAGTATAATAAGAAATAAAATAATAGATTTTTTTTCATTTTATAATTTCTGCTAAGAAATATGTGCACAATTTTCACAAATATATGCACACATTAAAGTCTATATATAGATAAAGGATGTGTCGGTATCTAATCAAATTATCATCATATTTGTATGAACATTAAAGATAAATATGGCTGTATCTTTACCTATAGAATAGACCATTTGAACTGCAAAATTTGGCACAATTTCACTTTAGAGGGTTGGAATAAGCATCTTCGGGAAAAAATTTTGTTTGTTTGTTTGGAATAGAAAATAATATTTTAACTTATTAAAATCTTTTTCCGGGAGAGTGTAGTCTTCCTATTATTGTACAAAACTAAGAAAAACACCCTTTTTACATCCAAACGATTATTTTTTGATGATACTTATATAGTGCTGCGCAATCATTTCCCTACTTTGACATTATTTAATTTAATTTTATTCTTATTATTTTGATAACTTGGATATTAACTCTGGATAACTACTCTTCAATCGTGTGTTTTTGCCAGTGTTAAAATTAAGACTAAAATTTTTTTCGGGATATTAACTCCCAAGTCGGAATTTCAATTATATTTTTAATTTGCAATAACTTACTAACTTGATGCTCAATATTTTGAAATAGACTGATTAAACTGAATTCCTTTTTTCAGTCTTATCAAATCCCAGGTAGCACAGTCTGTTTCACAATATTGGGTGACATTATAGGATACTAAACAATATTCCACAATATTAAACAATATTGCGAATATTGATCAATGTCATAGAATATAGTACAATATTATATGGTGAGTGTAAAAAAATACATTTTATAATAGTCTAAATAGCAATAATTCATGTTTTGCAGTCTTGTAGGACATGTAGGATCTCATGTAGGATAGCTTTTGCACAATATTGCACAATATTGGACTATATTATATGATATTAAATAATATTCCACAATATTAAACAATTTCGAGATTATTGATCAATGTTATATATATCAATGTTATTGATCAATGTTATATATACAATATTTGTGTGCTACTAGCGATCATAAGTTGGAAGTAAAAAATGCATTTTATAATAGCTTAATAGCAATAATATAGGAAAACAATCGAGTCTCCAATGAGACCAAATGCATCATAATACATGAAACATACATTTAAAAAATAACAAGTAAAATCGGAATATCTTGGAATTGATATGAGACAGTCAAAAAACCAAGAAATAAAGCAGAGATAAAATTATAAATAAATCAATGGAATCTATAGAAAAATGTCAAAATTTTTTATATCTCAATGTAATATAAGAATATAATTGAAATTTATTATCTATTTATTTATTTATTAATAAATAAACTAATGAAATTTTTCTATGCCACTAAAAAATGAGGAGACTCTTATAAAATTCTTCTAAATTATATTTGTCTTGTTACTTCCATCTTTATCCCGTATCTATGTTTCAACAACTAATGTGTTTATTATATCTATGGACAACTAATTACAACGGAAGGACTCTTAATTCATATAGTTTAACAGCTGAGGGTATCTTTAACGCTTTCGGAGATGCAAATGCCTTCACCTTCTTTTTCAATTTGATGGAAAAAGACAAATTTTATAAAATGCAAATATGGAAATAAATTAAACTTTACATCATCGATTTTTTCAAATTACTATTTTCTTTAACGTAATGGCTCATTGGTCCATTGCTGGTTTTCATTTCATTGCTACTTTTCTTTATGTAGTTCGGAATTTACATTAGCTTTGTATGTCTAAACTAGAAGAATAATTAATTCTTTAAGAATATTTGCAGCTATTAGATTAAAAAAATATGCTTATTTTTCTATCACGTCTCAAACCTTCAGTTCACGAACCAATTAAAGGATAATTTAGAATACTCTTTATGGCAGTTTACTGATTAATCTATCATTAAAAATTGCTGTGAAGTTTTGACAAAATAACTGAAAGCTACATTTTTCTATCTTATTAAATAAATTACATCAACCCACACGTATTTTACAACATGTATTTGCAATGAATATTTTGATAAAATAACTCAAAAACTCATTCATCTCCCTTTTTATCCCAATTACGTCTAGCAATAAATATTTCACAACATGTATATGTAGTGAATGTTTGATAAAATAACTCAAAACCGCTTTTATCTTCCTTGGTAGACTAATTACGTCAATCGATACACATATTTGAAGTGAAGTTTTACAAAATAATTCAAAATTACATTTATCTCCTTTGTTAGACCGATTACGTCAGTCAATAAGTCACAAAATGTATTTACAGTGAATTTTTGACAAAATAACTCAAACCGCATTTATTTACTCTGTTAGACCAATTATGTCAACTACTACGTCAACATATACTGAAAAACGGCAAATAACTCACAAATGATTTTTGAGTTGAACAGTTTCACCAAATTTAGGTATCATTTCCTGATTCCAGAATAGTGCTTACAGAAATCCATAAGCAATTTGAAATTCTACACCATCAAAATCGCATGCATTATCTTAAGTCTTAGAACGTCACCCCCCCCCCTACACACACGAATCCTAAAGATGACTAATCAACTCGCGAAGCCTTTCACGTAACATCCTGCATCATTTGACAACGGCGGTCATCATTTAAATTGGTTTGTGTTGCAACTAACTATCGCGATGGCTTACACCAACTGCTTTTGAGTCAATCAACCAAACACTTAGAGCGAAACTCTAACGTTGGAACTCTGTGAATTTGTAACCTAAGCGGCACACGGATTTTCGTGAATATTTCTCACGCTTAGCTGTTGCTCACGTAGAATTTGACTAAGTATTCACTGCTTGCTAAACTTGCTAGGTGTTAGTATAAGCCAAACTTTAGCAGCAGCTGTGTGCACTTATAATTACTAGATATTTAGCAAGAGTTTTAGCTAAATAGGCATCATAAATTGGAATTTTCTTCTGTTTTATAAATAGGAAACATCTTGAGCAATTATTTATTCATTTATTTTGTATAAAGAGCTCCAAATTTCAATAAATTAACTAATTTATCATTCAAATGTATTTACAGAGTATGTAATTTCATTTGTTTTTGTTAGAGAACTTGAACCATTCATATTAAGAGACAGAAGCAATGAGAGCCACCATCAATCCACCAGTCGGAGTGGTCTCCCTAAAACTTTCTCGCTAATAATATGTTAAAATTGTTCACTCTCGCACAATATTTTGAGCCTTGGCAAAGAAAGAGTTGGAAGCCAAGCAGACTAAAATTTTTATTTTTATGGTTCTATAAATAAGAATAGTATATTAGTAAGGAAAAAAAAATGCATGTATATTGATCACATGCCATATGTAACCGATCAATACGAAAAATCTTTTAGCTAGCCAATTTGGTGATTCCCCTTCTATTTTTGGGGGAACAAGCGCTGGGAAACATTTATCGTGCAAAGCTAAAAAAAGAATCTGTACATTAGAAGCCTTATTCTTAGATGATATAAAACCAAAATTTAACATAAACGTACCCATGTTTAAAGTCTTAAGATAACATACTAAATTTCATTTATTTAAGTCTTTGCATTTTTGATCTATCTTATTCAAATGCTTGCATAAATCCTGACTAACTGAACTTATCATTATTTTTTAATAACATTTTGTATCTTCTAGTTTGGCAAAAGACTTGCTTAAAAGTAAAAGGTTACCCAAAATTAAAAAAAGATTTCAATTTTCCACCATTCGTGGCGTAACGTATTGGCAAATCGTATGAAAAAAGCGATTTCAAGGTTGATAGTTTAGGGTTAGTCAAAATGGAACGTTACACGATAGAACAACCTGTTTTCAGTGTTGAAAAATATTTTAAAACTAATGAAATTCTGGGGGGGGGCACAGTTCGACAATTTGAGAATTGCGCCTCCAACACCGTGCGATTTGAAACCATTGGAAATTGGTTATTTGAAGACAAAGATTTATGCCAACCATCGGTTATTTGAAGACAAAGATTTATGCCAACCATCGGTTATTTGAAGACAAAGATTTATGCCAACATGCCCACAAGACGCATGCAGTGAAGGAAGTAACTCAACGATATGTCAATGAAATTCGGCTACATTTATGCAAAATTGTCATTGAAAATTTCAACAAAAGAGCGTATATGCCAGGAACGCTTTGGAGGACAATTGCCTTATGTGTTATTCCATGCATGACCCTATCCTGTGTACTGTACGCTTCAATAAAAATATAGCAAATGAAAGTAAAAAAAAATTGTGTTTTTGATTTAATTTAAATCTTGCATTAACACGTTATTCTATCGTGTAACGCTCCATTTTTACTTACTCTAATCTATCAGCTGTCAAATGGAATTTTTTAATAGGGTTGTCACCACTTTACTGCAAGAATGACGACAAATTTACTCATTTTGTGACACACCTTATAACTATCTGAATTTTATGAGTGGTTAATGGACCAAGATGTGACTAGACCGATAGTAAAATATATTTATAAGATATTAAAAGAAAGAAAAATCATGATTTAACCAATTAAAATATAACTAGAAATCGTCATAATGCCAAATTTGAAGGTTTGTTTTTTGTTCTTTTTGCAATAATAATAGATGTTGACGTTTTTTTTCTGATAAGTCTATGTAAAATATCATATGTTGAAAATTGTTTTGAAATACGAACTTACTGAATTGTGAATTGTTCACAATTCAGTAAGCCCGATTCAGTTGTGTATAACGATAATCTGGTTCACACTGTAAAATGTATATGTGAAATCATAAAAATATAACTGTTAATTACTTTAATTTGAAAAAAAAATGTAAGGCCATATAAAAAAATAATTTGCCTATTTGCTAGAATATTAATTCATCTACACATTAACACGCGTTTTCTTCCTTTCCAAACCTATTTTTAAATAAGAATCAATAGAATTTGTGCTTTGCCCTTTATGAAAACATCTGTCTCCCATTTTTTAAATATGTCCTTTTCTTATGTCCATAATTTTAAACAGTAACTGGAAAGGGAGTCAAATTGACTTCACGCTGTTCATCAGCTGTGATTATCACATGATATTTTGTCCTTGAATACAATCATATCTTCAGTACTTATAAGTTGTTCTATCAGCAGCATGTTTGTCAAAAGTCAAAGTATGAACACGCGCGTATAACCGAGTTATTCTTTTCCATATTTTTGTTGTTATTTATGGAGTCATTGATACCATGTCTCTAAAACTGCTTTTAATTTTAATAATATAAAAAGAAATATTATTAAAATAATATTTTAAAATATTGTATTATTCATTTTTATCCGTTAAATTCTAACATTGATTAAGATTTGTTCAATTCAGTAATATCTAAATAAAGTAAGTAATCATTAGGTTTTTCTTATAATATTTTTCTGGCATTTAATATTAAAACATTTAACATTTTTACTGTTTTCGGTAACTGCATGATTTACAGAATGTATTGTGTTTTCAAAAGAAATTTCAATGCTATTTACAAAAGACAAAATATAAAAATAACTATATAATCATATTCACTCCATGTCTTTGGCATAGGAAGAAAATTCATGTCTCCAGTTACGGGTAAACAACTAAATCTAACAGTGCAAAATGAGAAACCATTTGATTTACCGAACCTTACACAAATAAAGCAATTTTGTCACTAACTGCCAAGGCAAATGTTTCTCATGTGCATATATTTCCCACCAACCATAACAACTGCTACTTTAGACGCAATCCTAAATTTTATTTAAACTTACATCCAACGTGATATTTGCTTCCAAACGCGATTTCCACAGCAATTTTAAGATTTTTCCTCACATTTCGTTTGTTAACGTACTCGTGAAGCACTTTTCAACGTCAAACTTTCAAAAAAATTCCATATAAATAACAACGATTTCGATATTTGAAACGCAAAATCTGCCGTCGAATTTTGGCTAAACATAAGCTCACAGCAAATACGCATATATTCCTCTTAAAATATCTCCACACAGCGTCATTTAAAATATTCCTTCTATTTCAAACCGACAAAAAATTCACCCCCCCCCCCCGATCTTTTTCCCTGAACCCTCCTGGGAAAATTGTTAACAAATAGGCTGTATTCTTCACTATTCCATAACATTTTTACTCTCTGAAGGAAAGGAACGTTTGTTGTCCTATTTTTTGAAAAAAGGAAGCCTTGGGGAACATCCTTCTTCGAATAAAGTGTGTTCTGACCTCCCAGGAAGGAAGTGCTTTGGAAGTTTCACGCGGAAAAGTTGTTTATTGGAGGGGTTTGAACAGTGGGAGGTTTTTTCACGCTCAACAACTCAAAAGAAATTGCAAATTTAGCAGAAAGTGCAGATATAGAATACTTAGGATTATACACATCAGAAGAAAAAAAAACCCTTCCGAATTTGATATCAGTTTGAAGAAAAATCGTCTTTTCTGAAAACGGATACAATTTTTTTAGTTATATTATTAAAAACAGTAAGACAAAAAATTGATGTATAAATATCCGGTAACGTTGTAAGAATATTTCAAGAAGTGATCAAGATATTTATTTACTATTCTAAATATCTTTAAAAGTCATCTGAATAAAGAAATAAATCATTTTTTATATTTTTGAATTGAAGCTACTGTAAGTGTCATTGTCTTACTTCCACGTCTTATTTCCGATTACCGTCAAAAGTATAAGCGAAAATGATTTTTCTTTTTTAAATTAAATAAAAAGTAGCGTCATTGGCAAATTTTAAGTTCTCTCACTACGTTTGGTTTAACTGGAATTTAAACATTTTTCTTGGTCCTTTCTAATAATAATGGTCGTGGGATATATTAACCAACAATTTTGCCTCCTTCTTTTCTATATCATCTGCTCAACATGAAATGTGAGATTTAATTTGTATAAAGCATTAAAAATTGTGTTATTAGATTTAAATGCATATTTATTGCTTTACTGCTCTCAAATTCATTTTCACTTACTCGTCTTCGTAGTATAGAGAAAATATAGTAATAATCAATAAAACTCGAGTTTTCGAATAATCTCCCCGTTTTAGAATTCCCTGAGTTCGAAAAAATATTTATAGAAAATGTTCGTCTCTCTGTCTTTGTGAAGGATAACTTATAAACGCACTGAGACTGAAATTTCGTATACGGCCTTTGCACCAAATTTGTAGATTTCTCACAAATTTTGAGTAAACGCCGTTCAGAGGAAGTTCGGCTGTTAAAATATGTTAACAAGATAATAAAAAAGTGAAGAGAACTCGATAAAGAAAATTTGGAATACAGATTAAATGCCGGTAGTGTAGACATCTGTCAAATTTTGAACCAAATCCGACTGCAGGTTGTCTGCCTGTATTCTTAGAAACATTGACTTGAAAAATATAAAATTTATAACTGGATTTTGTGACTACAAGCGCAGTTTTGTGTTAAATTTTTGTTTCAATCGATTGAGAAAACATGTCAAACTCACCAATTTGATTTTTTGGATACTATTAATAAATGCGTGGAATTAATCGCCAAGAAGGGCATGATATATTCAATAAAAGGGCCAAATTCATGCCAAAGCTTAATATTTCGTAACTATTGAACGCAAGTGCCATGTAAGATGTTTTCTGGCAAAACAACTTTATTAGATAGTATGAGAAAAAGTGTTGAAGAGGCCATTACAGCTGGTTAAGAATGATCATGGGGCGTATATCTCAAACCAAATCTTAAGTTAAATGATCTTGACATCGCTCGAAAAAGCTTTAAATATGGCGATTTTTTAATCAAAAATTATGTCATGGGATATTAAATGAGATGTTTATCACACAGTTTCGACATTATTTTCTGTACCTGCCTTAGAATTATCTGGAAATTTTCAAAAAAAATATCAAACAATATTTTCTAAACTTGTCTTTGAGTACATCTATATTTGGCAACTGGATTTGGCGTTTAAATGTTTGCTCAGATTGCGAGGCTGTGCTCAGTTCTTGAGATAGGAAAAAGTTTCTAGAAATTTCGATCACTCAGATTCTCAGACTGCAAAAGGTCGTCAAATGAGATAATGAATTTGATTATTGGGGATGGTTAAGATAAAGAACAGGGTGAAACCAAATGAGCTTGAGCAATATGGTATCCTAGATGCGTTTATTGTTAGTTCGTGTCCGTGTGACAGAGTTTTCGAAATTTACTTAACATGAATTCAAAAATTTTTTTTTAACTGATTGAGGTTTAAAGATGACTGCGGTGCAAAACTACGATGTCCGTCCCAAAATAGCCCTTGTGTTGCTTTACAATGACAGTACATTTCCTCTGTATGTTTCGTTTAAAAGAAGATAAAAGAAATGGCATCTTACCAAAATTAACATAAGATGACATATACATGTTATCATCTCTCAATATGATTTCAAATATATAATGTCAAACACATATTTTTGTGTAGTTTCATGGCCGAAAAGAAAGAATACATTTCTGAATTTTAAACTTCGCTTTTACTCCATACCTGGAGCATAATTTATGTACAAGCAACTAGCAACGAGTGATGTCACTTCACAGAACGACGCAAGAGCGAAAAGAGAAAAGAACCAACGAAATATTTATCCCCGTGATTATAATATTGTGAGATTCTGATAGGGATTTCCTTAAGCATGTCGACATAGGTAAGGGAATTATAGAGATCTTTTAAAAGAATGTATTTAGATCAACACATTTTTATCCCTTCACTCGGAGTGTGGGAACTTGTCGATTTCAGCATTTTTACAGAGCTTTCGTTGCATTAATTAAAAAAAAAGGTGGAATAGGATCAGAAAATACTTTAGAATGAAGTAAATATGGGCTAAATTATGTTAAAAATTAGAAAATTAATTATGATTTAATTTTGATTAAGAGATGTCATTACATATATACATTATATACAATAACATATTACACACACACACACACATATATATATATATATATATATATATATATATATATATATATAACATTATTTATGAAGCAGAGTCATGGCCGAAGAGAGATAAGAAATTTTGAAATTTTAAAGTTCACTTTATTTTATCCTTGGAGACATGATTTATGAACAAGAAGAAGCTACGAGCACACAACAACACAGAATGGCACAAAGCGAAATGAGGAAGAGCTGATGAAAATTTTATTCCTTTGAATATATACTGTGAGATTTTAATTACACGCGTCAACCGTAGGTAAGGGAATCACAGGGATCTTTTAAAAGAATTTGTTTAAGTCAGCAATTTTTTGCGTTCACTTGGAGTGTGGAAACTTGGTGGTTTTTAGCCGATTCAGCAATTTCAAAAGTCGTGTTGAATTAATTAAATAGAAAAAGTGGAATAGAATCAGGAAATAAGAGAATATTTTAGAATGAAGATTTGTGGTGAATTGGGCTAAGAATTAGGAAATTAATTAAATTGAAATTAGATTTTAAAATGTAATTATATGGACTCAAAGAGGTGTAAAAATGAGGAGATTTGTCAATACTACCTTATTTTCATTATTTTGGCCATATTTCCTGTTTTTATATGTTTTGTTTAAAAAAAAGGAAAAAAAATATCTAGCTTGATATAAGAAAATGATCTCTTCAAATTCGTATTTCATGCAAAATTGCGCTTAACATTCGATTACTATTTCATCTACACAAGATTCACTAGATAAATATATCTTCTTTTTCTAATCATCTATTTCAAATATATTTATCTCAGTGTACTCGATAAAAATATAAACCAAGAGACCAAAAATAATTCTTTATAAATTCAAGTTGATACACTTCTAAAATGTATTCATTCATGAATTTATTTTTCATCTTAAGTAAATACATGAATCTTAGCGGCATTATTCATTCAAGTTTTTATGAGTTTTGTTAGAGCACAGTTTATTTACGCCTAAAAAAATCGAGACGCAAACTTTCCTGGCCAATGTCGTCGTCGTTGTAAATATAAAACTACTTCCTACTTCTAATTTAATTTTATGCTTACTGA
>JAPMOR010015093.1:208995-219200 GCA_026543865.1 Argiope aurantia | reverse complement strand
CGAGAAGGCCGTTTCGATGCAAACGGAAACCAAACTTTTTCGAAAATGATTTGCAATTAAGTGTTTTGTTTTTTCATTTGCTCAAATTTGCTATTTCAAATTATTCATATGAAGATTTAATAAAAAAATCGATAAAAAATATTTGATTTTAAAAATTTAGAGTAGAAATCAAGCCCCGGGATTTGAGTTGCTTAAGGAATTCTAGAAGGCATAATCCACTCCAAGGACAGGGAAAGGTGTGTAGGTGTGTGTCCATTCCCTTTTAAGCAAGTTATCATTGAAATTTTAGCACCTTGGGATGCCATTTTTATTTACGTTATTTATTAATTTAATTTAATTTTATTTATTCATTGACCATAAAACTGTTCTACACTGAAAAAAAAATGAAAATATATTCCTTAACTTAATCCATTTCACACTTGCAGGACACTAAACATAGACATTCCCCTGTTATCATAACCTGAAGGCAGTGATTTATAGCAGCAAACATTCCGGCAACTTTTGAAATATTTGTCACTTCAAGGCGCGGGACCTTGTGGCTCAAAATGGCGGCTCGCGTGCCGGCCTAACAACAAAAGCACGATCTTCCTTCGAGTGACGTCACCGACCTTGATTCCTCACCTGCCAACCTTGCTAGGAGAGTCAGTTTCAGTTTCTTCTCGTAGTTCGCGCGGTTTGGGTCGTTGTCCCTTCTTTCTGTTCCCTCTCATAAAGTGGACGTTGTCCGGCTGAAGAACTGACCAAAAAAGATCACAGTTGAGCTTATTTTTACCGGTGTCTTGGCATTTGTTTCCCCCCCTCTCTCTGACCAACTCGGAATGCTGATTTGAAGTCAGTAGAATAATTTCTGCAGAAGGATCAGAGAGTTTTTTTTTTAAGTGCCTGCCTGCAATATTGTCTGTTTTGAAAAAAATATGCTTCTGGATTTTACCAATTCCAACCAGCAAAACAGGTGAGTTAAATTTTTGAAAAGTTTTTGCTGTCTGAAACTTTTGATGAAATTTTATTTTTTTCCCAGTTATTTCAGCCCCTTTCATATCAGAATTAAGAACAGAATAAAAAGTGGATGTAATTATTTTTTTTTTCGTATTCTTTGAATACTTTTTTTTAAATCAGAGAATTACATTACTGAAATCTCTCTTTTTTTTCTCTAATAGAAATTATTTCAATTTTCTTCAAGCTTTAAAGTTTTTGAAAAGATTATATTGTATTCATATTCCTTTAAATATTTTCGACTATTTATCATCAATATGCTATTTTCATTTGTCATTTTTAATGACTAAATAAAAAGAAAATTATTTAATATATTCTTATCGGTTTCAAAAGTCATCGCTGTGAAAAAGAATTCTGCATATCAATATATCTTAGAATATATTGTATATTAATGATATTTTGATATCTGTGATTCTTTTTCTGTTGAAGAAATGACATTTTTAAACAAGAACATATAAATTCGTTTTTCTTTCATTTTAGTGTTTTCTTCCTTTTTATAAATATACAGATGGTATGATTTAAATTTTTCTTTCAATTTCTATTTTTGATCAATTTTTGTTTTGTTTTGTTTTTCTATAAATTTTGTACTTCAAAATGTAATTAATTTGATTCCATCCATGCTTTGATAGTAATTATCTGTTACCCATAGTCATATAATAAAAAATTATTGTTAAACATTTAATTTATTAAACATTGCTTTGTGGAGATATTTTATCTCAAAAATCAATTAATTCCGCAAACTCTTTTATAAACATTCCCACACGCTAGATTCAAATTTAAGTAGTTTCCCTTGACCAGGCATTTGTTTTTATTACTTCTTGAATCTTTTGTACGTATTACGTTTAATAATTTCTTCAAATTTGGGATTTAAAATGATTTAACCTCTCTCTCTAGAAACAAAACAAACAAAAAACAAAAACAACAACAACAAAAAACGAAAAAAAAGATAAGATAAAAAAAAAATTTCAATTATATTTATGCCAAGAATATTTGAAAAATCTGCATTTAATTAATTTGAATTGAGTTTCAAATTAATATATAAATTATAATAAATCGAATAAAAAATGAACAATTTTCTAACAGTCAACATGGATTTTTATGTTTTATAAATTTATTTAACATTCTGAAATTTAAAAAAAATACTATTATTAAGTAATTAACATCTATTTAATATCATTTTTATCAATGACGTTTTTTTTAAAAAAAAATCTAAGATCAGTTTTGAATCTTCTCAGTAATTTATATTCGGTTGACACTTTTCATGTAAACTAATGCATCCCGTCATTTTAAAACCCGGAAGATTTCAGAAAAATGGTTTTTTTTGTTTATATTAAGACAATGTGGCTTAATGTATTATAAAATTATGATTACATTATAAATTATTTGATATAATATAAATTATTTTCAAATAATTAAAGATTTAGATATTTTAAAAATTTAACATTAAAAAAAACTTTGAAAATTGTAAAGGTTTTTTTTTATTATTGTTTTTTGCAAGAGAATTTTGCAATTTTAAAGGTAATTATTTGGAAACTATCTTAAAAAATTAATATTCTCATTAAAACACAGAAAAATTTCAATTTTTAATCATAAAATTTAAAAATATATACCAAGATAAAATATTAGTTAAACTAACGCAAGATTTTATTTATTTTTGGATATCAGGATATGTTTATGTCTCAAGGGCAAAACATATCAATGTTATTCTTAAAAAAATAAACCTTCCATTTTGTAAACGGGGCCATCTGCATATGATTGTCTTTGTTTGCATCTCTATGTCACGCAACTAACTATAAACAAATCTTTCGTGAAACGGTTGTTCTGTTTTTTTCAGGAACTGTGGATTAATGTCTAATTAAATTTTCCTGCACATTATAAACACAGTTATATTTCATAAGAATAATTTAAAATAGAACAACTTTTATCGTTTGCGCAATTATCATTATTTGAAAATGCGATTCAATTATTTTATCTTTATGATTTAATTATTATTTTTTTTGCATTAAAAAATTTTCCTTTTTTTAGTTGTTTTGATATTGAAGCGTATTGTGAAGAAAAATTTAAAAGATGAATAGATATTGAATGACATTCTTAACTAAATGATACAAATTGGAATAAAATATTTGTCTTTTTCGGAAATTTATTAATATTGTTAATTGATCTTGCGTGAAATAATCTTTTGCCATTTTAATATAAAAAGCCGAATCACACTATGAGCTTTTAATTAAAAGCTACTTCATACATATTTGGAATATTTTTTTTGCCATCTTTAGCTTGTTTAAAGTACATAAATAAATACTTTGTTTATAATTACACAGTTATTACGATAAAAGAGCTTAGAAAATCCTTTGCATTTTATATAATGAAGATTTAAATAATAAAATCGTTTTCTACATGTATGAATTTCCTCAATTTTTATACAATATCCAGATTCATATTAAATAACTCGGATAATGGTTTTTAAAAACTGCATCAAATTAATCAATTGGGCGTTATAAAAATCGGTTAATATTGAATTTTTTTCCAAAAAAAGTGAGTTAATTTATTTTGAGCTATATATTTTTTAGAGAAGAAAACTTCTGCAAATCATATAAATAGTAGCTATTTCCGGGTTAAAAAGAATGCAAATAATTTAATAATACACTATAATTTCAATTCAAGATACCTGCAAATTAAGGTAGGCATTTAAGATAAATTTCGTATATAACATTACCGCTACCAGGAAATTTCGAATAATTTATCATATTTTTAACCCTAATATCAGGATGCAAATTACAAATTATGTGGCCAGACATACGTTCACAAATTATAAGGAAAAATTCATTCATAAGAAAAGCATTCATTTCATTTGTTGACACGCATGGGTAGGATTAATATCTTCTTAAGAAGATAATCTGCCGCCGTCGAAGTGAAGTGAAGATCTTTTTATGTACGAAGTATTCTTTCAGCATTGTTCTTTGTTTGGGTGTAATTGGGAATTAGTCGTATTCACATCGACGCTAAAAAAGGTTTTTTTTTTTGGCCAGCACGGAAGCTTTGAGTTATATATATGTCAATTTATTTTATCGTTAAGTTCTGGTCAAAATATGACCAATGCAGAAATTAAGAGCAGTTGTTAATATTATGTAGCGATATTTAGTAAAACATTTTGAAAATAACACTTTTAAGATGAAATATTGGAGGACATATTTCAATTGCATTATGTAACGTGATAAAAAATTGCTCAAAAAATTGTTCACAGAGACGAACATTGGACTTACCTCCTGGAACTACCAAATTTGTCACGTAATTATTGCTTGAATAGTAGGTACTTTCTAAGAATGGGGTTTCAATATTTTAATTAAGAACTAATCGCAAATTTTGACATTTTCCTTCAATATTTTTGGAGTATATTTTGTATAGAATCCATTTTTCGATTACTTTAAAATAAAAATCATAAACTTCTCAGCGGTATCTGTTATTTTCTATATTTTTTTTTGTCTAGTTTAAACAAATTTTTAAAACATTTTTGAAGCATATTTTACAACAATAATTTTCATTGTTTTAACAACTGCGTTTACAATACTAAATACATCTTTTGTGCGTGTATTTTATCGTAATTCTAATGAAGAGAATATATTTATTTGCATAGTATAAATATAGATGAATCAAGCCTAAAAAATTATCATTCTAAATATTTAAACTAAAAATTCTGGTCTCCTTTAAAATATTTATTTTATTTTATTTTTTCGAATTTTACTCACAAGCCTTGCAAAAGCATTGTTTATTTAAAAATTATTAAAAAATGAATGCATCACCCTAGTAATTATAATTAAAAGGACGTAGAATAAAAATTTAAAGAGAAATACTTCTGAAAAACTTATTATTAAAATGTTTCGTATTTGTGAAGTATATAGAAGGATTTTTAATCCAGATACTTGTTAATGCTAAATGCTGGATACTTTCCTTAATATACTTTTTTTCAAACGGCGTAACCTAAATTATATGTCAATCCATCCGTTGTTGTTACCAAGTGCTTAGCGAAACTAACGTTATATTTTATTTGTAGATGCTATTTATTGCTTAAAATAACAAAGAATATTTTGGATTAATTCTCGTGTAAAATATGTGAGCTGTGAAATCCAGGTTAAAATAGCAAAAGTCAGGTTCAATGTGTTGAAGAACCGTTATGAAAACACCTGAGAGTGCAATGTTTACTTAGAGATTTAAAGCCTAATTCCGAAGGGCTTAATTCCAGTAATTATAAAAACCACACAGCCATAAATAGGCTTTTCTAAAATAACAACTGAACTTTCACATTATATAATGAATCGATTTAGAACTCTTAACTTATATTTTACGGGGAATGAAAGAGGATCGAAATTTAAAGCCAAGGTATTCAACAATTTAACCTATTACATTTTTAATGCAGTAGAGAAATATGCATTTATAATTACTTATTTATTACAACTGATTTCAGAAAAACATTTTCAAAACAGAACGCTTTTTTTTTCTAGCAGACGATGATTTTTATCTTGGTAACATATCTAATATATACAATGACAAAACAAAGTTAATATTAAATCGACGTTAAAAATTTAAATTTAAATTACCAACGACAGTTTTCCAAAATGCAGTAAATATACTAATATATTAAATATTAGTATATTTATTGCCTTTAGTATATTTATTGTCATATTTAATTAATTAACATGATAATGTTTATAAATTAGACAATCTATTAATTATGGTATGTGTCATGCATAATGTAAAAATAATTCAAAACTATTTACAGAGCAGTTTTTTAAACCTAGAGCCATTAATTTAGATTCGTTTTTATTTCTTGGATGTAGACGGTAAATAAGAAAAATAAATTAAAAATTTTTAATAGATTTTTAAAAATTAATCGAAGTATTACAGCTTTTTCTATATAACTTCACAGCCTCTTATTGCACATATTGTTTCACACTCTATTAATCATGTGATATGTCAAAATACCTTTATAAAAAATTTCAGAGATATCAATTTCATTTCCGTACAATGTTTTAAAATTTTAGTCAATTTCTTGAAACTTTTAAGCATATCTTACAGTAATACTTTTGATCGTTGTAGTTACACTGTTTATAAACATACGTGTTACTATGATATTAAAGGCATTTCTTTGTGTAGTATATGGTAATAATCTTGGCTATATAATTACCCATAAATTTAAAACTTTAAAATGATGATAGACGAAGCAAGTCTAAGACATTAACATGATGCTACTGTTTGGAACTACGGACTTTGATGTCATGACGTTCGAATACTCCTTTAAATATACAGTGTAAATCATTTAATAAACAATTCAGTCTACGAACATTGGTATGAAAAAATTTAATCTTCTGACTGTGAATTCTTAAGAATGACGAACATCTCACAGAATAAATGCAAAAAGAAATTCGTAATCACATGCATTGAACTATTGAATTAAGTATATTGACATATATTATATGAAGTAGAGTGAAAGAGAAATATAAACATTTATATATCTATAGATGATTTCAGGAATGAGAGGGTCCAGCATTTTTATATTTTTTATACATTAATGATAGAATAGATTTCAAAAATTTTTAAATGTTTTTACTCATTTAAATAAACTTGTTCTTATCCTGGGACCTATAATTATCGAAGTATCAAAAACTGGGCTCACCACAGACATAAATCAAAATTTGGAATTAAAAGCCTCCGAATTGCTGAAAACTTCGAATTAAAAGTTTTTCTGTGTGCAATTTTCTTATTAATTGTTTGTATTGCAGAAAGGCAAGAATCAAGTATCCACTTAAAGTTTTGAGAATTTATTCATGATTAACTAAGATTTTGGATAACAAATATTGTCTTTTAACGAATAAACAATAACTTATTGTAATTCTTTTTATCATTTGGTTTCCCAAGTATACTCACAAAATTAAATTTATTACAAACTGGAATTAAAAGCGTCCAAATTACTGAAAACTTCAAATTAAAAGTTTTCCTGTATATAATTTTTTTTTATTAATTGTTCGTATTCTCAAAAAGAATAAACCAAGTATTCACAAAATGTTTTGCGAATTCATTGATGATTAACGAATAAATTGGATAATGAATACCATCTTCCAGCGAATCATGTTCGTTAAACAATAACTTACTGTAATGTTTTTATCATTTAGTTTCACAAATATGCTTTCAAAATCTAATTAATTACAACTTGGAATTAAAAGCATCCGAATTACTGAAAACTTCAAATTAAAAGTTTTCCTGTATATAATTTTTTCTTAATTGTTCGTATTCTCAAAAAGAATAAACCAAGTATTCACAAAAAGTTTTGTGAATTTATTGATGATTAACAAATACATTGGATAATGAATACTATTTTTCAACGAATCATGTTCTTTAAACAATAACTTACTGTAATGTTTTTATCATTTAGTTTCACAAATCTACTTTAAAAATTTAATTGATTACAACTTAGAATTAAAAACATAATAACTACTGAAAACTTTGAATTAAAAGATTTCTTTGTATACAGTTTTTTTTTATTTATTGTTTGTATTCTCAAAACGAATGAATCAAGTATCCACAAAAAGTTCAAGGGAATTTGTCGATGATTAACGAAGAATTTGGATAACAAATATTGCCTTTCAACTAATTATGTTCGTTAAGCAATAACGTACTGTAATTTTTTATCGTTTAGATTCACAAGTCTACTCTCAAAATCGAATTAATAAAAACTAGGAATTAAAAGCTTCCGAATTACTGAAAGCTTCGAATTAAAAGTTTTTTATACATTATTTTTTATAATTTTTTTTTCAGAACGAATGAATTTGGTATCCACAAAAACTTATAGAAAATAATCGATGATAGATTAATGAAAACAGAATAACAGAATAACGAACATTGTAAACTATTCGTTAACTAATACTTGTATTTTTGTTATTTCACGTATCTGCTCTCAGAATCAGTGAAACAGCAAATAAAAGTTCGTTTCTTCTTGAGAAATTCCAACAAATAAAGTGGGAAATTTCAAAAATAAGAATCCAAATGATGACTTTGAAAGCGACCGTAATGATGATGTCGTGGGAAATACGCCAATGTCTGAATCGGAACCTGCAATTCGTGCTCAAGTCGTACTTTCAATACTATGCTGCAATGGTGATGAAATAATACTGATGGCTATCATACCATCCAGGTCATAATATGCAAAAAGCGTGACCTATGTGCCCAAAGAAATCTAATGGGCATATACACCGTAATAACTATTTTGAAAATTAGAATTCAGGTGCCAATTTTTTTTCTTTATTTAATAAAAATACATCACCAGGCAATATTTTTGTTTTTTCGTTTATGAAGCGTAGTATTGAGATAAAACATCATAATCATAAAAAGAAATTTGAATTCTAGATTGTGATTTCGAAATTCTTTACATTTTATACTTACTGAAAGTCAGAAAAACCCATTTTTGCAATTTTTCTGCCTGTCTTTAAACACAGCTCAACAATTAAAAACGGTGGACATTAAAAATTAACCTGTTAACTGTTTTTGGCGAGTATACTCGTCATGGAAAAAGTACAACATTTTGCGTTACGACGAGTTTATTCAATACAATTATTGTACAATAATTGTTTAATTATCTATCTATATATATATAACAATTATATATTTTTGATTAAATTTTTATATATATTTTTACGACATATTTTTAATTAAAACATCAATCGAATGAAAAAAAATTTCTTCAATAATTTCGAAACATATTGCACAAAACCATTTTTATACCCAATTATAAAAGTTTTAAAAAATAAGCTTTTCAGTGATTTTAATTTAATTTATGCACAATTTTTTTTCTGATTTCAATAATTTTTAAAAATATTTTTAATTACACTTTACAACAGTGCTTTTCATTGTTTTAATTACTGAGTTAATTTTCAGGGATGTTACAATGGAATTAGATACATTTTTTAGTGTGCACTTTATTTATGCTGTATCATTAAATGTAAACTTTAAAAATAAATTTATACTTATTGATATACAACGCCATTGGTACATTTATTTGTATTCTAGATTCAAACCTCTTTTGATATCTTAAGAAAATATGTTTTCTTTAAGAATATTGAGCTGTTGACTCATATAATTTGCTAATATTCTAGCAAAATTAGAGACTTTGACATTTCTGAGTTCTTATTTTCACAGACGAACAAACAAAATTTCAGAAAATGTTTTTCCGGATTGAGATAAATCTAAAATTTGAAGTCTCGCCAAAATCATGAGATTGAATTTTTGACGATTACAAAACTTGGTCTATGAATATTTTGAATTCGAGAAGGTAAGTGAGAGACAAACAAATAAGTCATCAAACATCTTTCTAAATCTTAAAAATGAAATGAACTTCAACTTAAAATTGAAATCAAGAGAGTTCGGATTGTAAAATTTCGTGATTTGGTTAATCAGTCGATGAAGTATCTGAGTAGATGAGAGTTCAATTATCACAATTTCAATTAATATCTTGTATAAAAAAACAAAAGATTCAAAATAGTAGTTACAATAAATATAATTTGTATGCAAATGTTGCATAATATTGTCTAAATTATTAAATTAACTCTTTGCATTCGGAAAAGTAATTCGATGCAAAATTATTCAGCTAACACAAGGACTCGCTTATTGCTATAAAAAGAATATTCATTATAAATTTAAGTTGAATGTTACCAGGAAATTAATCTACATCTTCTTACCATTATTCAGGTATTTTTTAATAATTGCAATTAAAAAATATAAATAAAACTTCAAAACGATGTACCGTCTTGAATGATGAGTGAGTAGCACCAACCGAGTGGAAAGGGTTAACAAAATATCACTCTTTGTCATTGTAATATATATTGCCTGTCTTAGATTTTTTTTTCAATTTATTTTTCATTTGCGACAATATAGCGATCCTATGTTCATTCAAAAATATTATGCAATGAACCCAAAATTTCAAAATTTATAAGAAAATGACTGACTAGCTGATAAATAAATCTAAGTAATAGTAACTCATCATTTTTTAAAAATCTACATGTCAGATTAAATTCTTAATAATTGTTGCTTTCAAATAATCGAAAACTCGATTGATGTAAATGCCATAATTTTTTTCTATTATTTATTTTATATAACCAAACTTGGGAGGCAACCTTTAGTTTAAAAAGCCATGTCTACCTAAATCAGCTCAAACTATTTTTAATATA